>BSBN01001021.1:10000000-10206688 GCA_027924645.1 Cunninghamia lanceolata | reverse complement strand
CACTCTCTCTCTCTCATATATATATACATATATATCCATGCACATATCATTAGGTAGGCTATTTTGCATATTTTGGTCATATCCTTTAGGTCCAATCACCTCCAAACTTCACAAAATAGACATCGAGCACAATTCTAAGCATCTTTCATAAAGACCACTTCTCTACATAGGTGCAACTAATACCACTTTTTCATTTTTTTCCACATTTAATACTAATTCTTTTCCATTTTCCAAGTCCTACATGTGTCCAAGTTATATTGTTTGTCAAGTTTTTAGTCTAATTGTTAGTCCTAGCTCTCATGATTATTAAAATGTTAGTATAGTTAGATTTATCCTTAGGTAACATTAATTTACACATTGTTGCACAAACAACCACACTCAAAAATAACCTTACCTAATTAAGGTTAACCTTTAAGGTTCTTTCATTTGGTGAGCCTAACAGATCCAACTAGTTCAATCTTCTTATAGTCCTTGCTTAGCCTTCCAAGAGAGTTCATGCCATGTTAACTTTGCATTATGTCCTCACTTTCCTCTTGGTAGTTGTAGTACTCTTATTTTCTAATCATATCCCTATATCATACTATTGTTGTTGACTTTTCTTTCCATCTTCATCATCATAGTCCTAGTTATCCTATTTTGATCCCACCATTTATCATGTCTTGTACTTCTATTCATGTCAATTTTAATGTCCCTGCCAAATTTTCCATAAATTCTTCTCCACCAAACCCTAGGCCCTCACCCAAATCCTTACTGTCCTAAGAAAAGCCCTTCCCCAAACATCATTTGATCATGTGGCTCCTTCCATTACTAGACAGGTTCCCCTACTTTCCATTATTCATCCAATACAATCCTAATGTCATAGCTCACATTCCTACACCTACATTCATAGACTTCATTCCCCATATCGACACCATCATTGATAATCATTTTAAGGAGTCTCCCTTGAATAATTATTAAACCATGGATTATCCCATATCCCCATCTTACACTTTCCTCACCTTTGAACCCTTAGAAGATGACATTTAGCTATCCCCACCATCACCAATCACACTTTCTAGCAATCCCACATAAGACACCTTACCCATCACTTCACCTAGGTCATCACCAATTAAATCACCTCATTACTCCATTCAACCATACCCATGCCACCTCTTTCTCACTCCACAACCTGTATTAATGCATGATTCACCCCATGACATGCTACAGTTACCACAATGCCAATTCACTCTACCATCATTCTTCATATTATCTTATGAATCACCATCCTTTCTTCCTATTCTTTAAGACATCATACCATGACACACATCCCTTCCTCCATTACATCCTCCCTAACCCTTTCCCAACATTAATAGCCCACTACCCATGCCACCTCATTTTCATAACACATTTGACCACAACATTGCCACAACAATCATCACTCATCTCGACACCATCCTCTACCATGTGACATTTATCTAACACATATTCCCATTTATAATTATATCTACACAAAAATCAAGGTGTTGTAAGTACAATTAGAAGACCTTAATAATGTTTAAATGATATGCGTTAATTAGGCACAACTAGGCACTAAATTAGGTGCACTTTGCGCCACCTTTGGCACCCCAAGGAGATTATATTATAGGTTTAAAGTTAGCGTTAACTACGCTGACTATAGCATTGACTACATTTGAATCAAAAAAAAAATTTAAAATTCCCGCCAAGCACAGGGTAAGTTAACGCCGACTACATTTGAATAAAAAACAAATAAATTTAAAATTTCCGCCAAGCACAGGGTAAAGATGTGACAAGTGCAGGAAGAGGAGGATTGGCGCCAAGGCATCCCTTATGGGTAGAAGAAAGGCCTATTTGAAGTCATAATGACCAGAGGATATGAGGCAGATCCCGTGATGGGCATACTTGTAGTGTTGCACAAAGAAAGTATCATATATGTATGAGCCAACATGGAATTACAAAATAGTGCTACCCAATTTGGAGCCCTATGCAGGTTTTTTTAAAGCCAAAAAGGAATGTAGATGGCATGGCCTCCATTAGACTATGGTGCTGAATACATCTAGCATTGCAGTTTCCTCCATGGCACTAAGGTTTTTGAATGCATTGTTAGGGATGGTACCAAGTGATTTTTCAAACTTGCAATGTGATTGTCCAATGTAAGCCATAGAAATCATGGTGCAAATAATGATAATGGACTCACACAGAGGGTAATTGCCAGCGTATTGATTAAGTGCACACGCAGTTGTTGATGAATGATGAAAATGGTCATTGGTGTCAATAGGGTGATGGACAACAGGGGCAATCATGGCTGGAAGAGAGAAGGGCAAAGACATCGATTCCAACTTGCGAACAACAATTGATACAAGTGATATTCTCATCCCCATATTTTCCAAAAATTATGAATCAACTTGGTGTCTGAAGGAGGCAGCTCGAATGTGTAGATCCAAAGGCTTCATCATTCCTCTATTTTATGATGTGGAGCCCTATGATGTTCATTACGCTCAAAGAAGTGGAGGTCCATTCGCCAAGGCATTTAAAAAACATTACAGTCATTTAGATCGGCATGATGAAAACACTATCAAGGAATGGAAGAATGCTCTTCACCAAATCTCTTCTCATTTTGGTTGGACAAGGGCGGATGAATTCGGGTAAGTTAATTTGCATGCTTTTTTTAAATTAACCCAAAACAGAACTTTTAGAGGTGCAGTTATTATAGAAAACCAAAATAGAACTTGGGAATTCAATGGAAAACTGTGATGTATACATGTTTGCATTATTTCTAACATTATATGAGCCATTTGTTTAGGGGGTAAACTATTTTTTTACTAAATCCTTCAAATCAACCAGATCTTCCTTACTTCATACCAGCAAGATGGATTGCAAAAAATCTAAGCGCTTATTCATTGTATCTACCTATTAATACGAAGTAATAAAAGTAAGATGAGATCATTCATGGAAACATATCATCAAGCTTCAGTTTTATCAGCTACAATAAATTATACCAAGCCTCCTAAGTGAGTGTCAACTTAAAGAGGGACTTAATACCATAACAATGGCAGATTGTAGATTAGGTTTCATAAATCCATGCTTTGTTGTTGTGTTGTTGGTTTGCATACTTGATCATGAGAATCACAAACAAGTTTGGAGAAGTTTGGGAAATCCTTGTTTTGTGCTTCATTTTTTGTGAGCCCACTCTGTGCATACAACACCAAATATTATGATTATAATGACTATAACTTGAATATTCTAGGTCCTATTATCAGTTGTGTATGAAATGGACATGATGATATTGTTTGCATATTTCAAACCAAGGATGCCCCTACATCAAAAATTTGTACTTTTTAGGCTCAGAAGAAGTTAACACTAAAATGTGTAATTGGCCCTCCTAATTTGTACAGCATATAAATATCCCTTTTGTGGTTTTTTTGTAGATCTCTTTAGTTTGTCTGTTGATTGTCACCTTTGGTTTGGCTTCATCATTGATTTTCCAAAAGTTATATAAATAGCTTGTTATTATGTCCAACTAGACATTATGAGAGTTAGAGCTACTGAGTCATTCAGAAATGTATCATATTTTCTTGTATTCTTGGATAAAGCCTCTCTTATGGTTATTTTTTTGTTCTTTGTGTATGATAGAAAGAGAATCTTGTGCTATTGCAAAGCCTCAAAAGGATTGTACATCAGAAGTGTATGTCAGGGTTTTGAAGTTCTTGAACACTTACTGTTATAATATTTTCCATATGTTGATTGCTTGCTTATGAAATATGATCAAGGAAGAAAAGTTTGTCCACTCAACATTCATGTGCATTCACACATCTGAGCAACTTATACACATCATGTGAAGGCCTAAAAACTTTACAAGTCAGAATCCCATCTGATGAAAAATCTACATGGAATCTCTGAGGATAGTCATATGCCATCTGATGATAAATAGTTGGAGGATTTAGAAAGGATTCTTGGTATCGTTCATGGTGTTCCCTTCACCAAAAAGAGAAGTGAGCAATATGTTTTTGTTAGTTAGTACCTTTAAAGATACAGTTATATAATTTATGAATCTAGTTGCTTTTTGTGTAGTAAATCCATCTAACCACGCATTCTAGAGCACGGGTACATTTCAAGCTCATCTTTCACCTATAACTGGAGCTGATCAAGTAGAAATGGTGATTGGCACTCTATTTCAAAACCACAAAATTGCTGCAACTACACACAATATAATGGCTTATCGAATTGCTATTCCAGAGAAGGGCACAGTATGTACTATTTCTTCTTACCTCATTTTTTTATTTTTAAATTTTGTTCATTTAAGGAATATCAACAACATAATTATAAAGGAGCTAAAATGGTAGATACTTAGATGAATGTAATTATCACTTACACATTCTGAGCCTAACTGAAGTTCATAATCCACTTCATTTAAAATGCTTTTACAATGATATGAATATTCTCTTTCTCTGTGATATTTGAATAATGTATTAAAATGCATACTATATTATTGCATCCATATTTACTACAAGGATTTCAAACCCTATTTGAAGAAAGTATAAAAATGAATGTCATAATATTGTCTAATATTTAACAAGGATTTCAGATCCATGTAAGTAAAAAAAAATGAATATAATAATTTATTATCTGCATATTTAACTACTGGGAATCTAGAAAAATGCATATGCCATTGTTTGCATTAAATAAATCAATGTATTCTTGGATAAAGCCTCTCTTATGGTTATTTTTTTGTTCTTTGTCTATGATAGAAAGAGAATCTTGTGCTATTGCAAAGCCTCAAAAGGATTGTACATCAGAAGTGTATGTCAGGGTTTTGAAGTTCTTGAACACTTACTGTTATAATATTTTCCATATGTTGATTGCTTGCTTATGAAATATGATCAAGGAAGAAAAGTTTGTCCACTCAACATTCATGTGCATTCACACATCTGAGCAACTTATACACATCATGTGAAGGCAGCAAGATGGTTTCTTTTATTTTCAGATTACGATTATTGACTTTAAAAACTTTACAAGTCAGAATCCCATCTGATGAAAAATCTACATGGAATCTCTGAGGATAGTCATATGCCATCTGATGATAAATAGTTGGAGGATTTAGAAAGGATTCTTGGTATCGTTCATGGTGTTCCCTTCACCAAAAAGAGAAGTGAGCAATATGTTTTTGTTAGTTAGTACCTTTAAAGATACAGTTATATAATTTATGAATCTAGTTGCTTTTTGTGTAGTAAATCCATCTAACCACGCATTCTAGAGCACGGGTACATTTCAGGCTCATCTTTCACCTATAACTGGAGCTGATCAAGTAGAAATGGTGATTGGCACTCTATTTCAAAACCACAAAATTGCTGCAACTACACACAATATAGTGGCTTATCGAATTGCTATTCCAGAGAAGGGCACAGTATGTACTATTTCTTCTTACCTCATTTTTTTATTTTTAAATTTTGTTCATTTAAGGAATATCAACAACATAATTATAAAGGAGCTAAAATGGTAGATACTTAGATGAATGTAATTATCACTTACACATTCTGAGCCTAACTGAAGTTCATAATCCACTTCATTTAAAATGCTTTTACAATGATATGAATATTCTCTTTCTCTGTGATATTTGAATAATGTATTAAAATGCATACTATATTATTGCATCCATATTTACTACAAGGATTTCAGACCCTATTTGAAGAAAGTATAAAAATGAATGTCATAATATTGTCTGATATTTAACAAGGATTTCAGATCCATGTAAGTAAAAAAAAATGAATATAATAATTTATTATCTGCATATTTAACTACTGGGAATCTAGGAAAATGCATATGCCATTGTTTGCATTAAATAAATCAATGTATATGCAGGTATATGCTACTGCTCGCATTAAATGAACCAATGCCATTAAAAATTTCTACAAGGGTTCTAAGGGCATAATCATATCCCATGACAAAAGAAAAATTGATTTGTCAATGGTTTTGAGTTGTTACAGTAGAACAACACCATCTCAACTGTAAATTGTTTATCCAATATCAATATAAAAAAACTAGGAGACCACTATCAACAATGCCCATTCAATCATTTCATATAATATCTGGTAGGCTACTACCTTGAAGCTGTGAATAGGAGAGCTTGCAGTGTCCTCAAGAAAATCCAGATCCTTGTGTTCATCTAACTTGACTCTTCTCCTTTTAGGTTTCCTCACATCAGAAACATCACAAACACTTAACTTCAGCCCATTGTACCCAGCTTCATTGTAAAAATCCTTACCATTCACAACTTCCAAGGGTTGTGTAGGTCCAGATGATGTATCAGAAGCCATGGAAGAATCCTCTTCATCCTTGTGCTGAAACCAAGAAAGCCCATTTTTTCAATATCTAGCCTCTTCTTCTTCAAACTCAAGAAGGCTATTCTTATAGTTAGAAAACTCATGTATGGATTGATCCAAGTACATTGTCCATCCAGACTTAGAAACCTCTTTCCCTGCATTTGTCTTGCCTCCTTGACTAGTGTCCTCCATTGTAGGGCACCTATGTTTAAGCCCAACAAAATGTTGTAGTTGCAACTGCCCCGTTAGACATGTATGCAAAATGTGGAAGCATAAACAAGGCACGTGAATTGTTTGACAAAATGCCTCAAAGAAATGTGGTCTCATGGACTACAATAATTGTAGGATATGTACAAAATGCATTTGTTGAAAAGGCTTTAGAAATTTTAAAGCAAATGTAATTGGTTGGTGTAAAGCTGGAAACATGAAAGAAAATAAATGCAAAGTCTTTCCTATTTTAACCGGTGGCATCATGGTAGGGGGATTCTTGTGAGATATTATAGTTTGAAATGCTCTCATAGACATGTATGCAAAATATGGAATCATAGACAAAAAACATAAATTGTTTGACATAATTCCTCAAAGAGATGTCATCTCATGGAATGCAATGATTGTAGGATATGCATAAAATGGATTTTGCAAGGACACTCTCAAAATCTTTGAATTAATTAAGCACTCTAGAACATATCCTAACATTGTAAGCTTTTCTTATATTCTAGGTGCATGCAACCATGCAGGGTTAGTGGATGAGAGTTGTACATACTTCAATCACATTTGTAACCATTATTGCATTACACCTACAGTTGATCATTATGTGTGCATGGTTGACCTCCTTGCCCATTCTGGCTATCTTGAAGACACCCTAAACTTTATCATTGAGATACCTGTTAAATCTGTGCTGGTTGTATGGATGTGTTTTCTTGGTGCCTGTAGATCACATATGAATATATGCTTAGAGGTATTTACAGCAACACTGCTTTTTGATTTGGATCCTAAAAATGCTGCACAACTTATATTCTTCTCTCAAACTTCTATCCACAAGTGGGCAAGTGTGGTGAGGTAAGGATATTGATGAAAGATAGAGGAATTAAAAAAATCCCTGGATGCAGTTAGATTGAAGGGCATAAAATGGTACATGCTTTTTGTGTAGGAGATAGATCACATCCACAGACAAAGGAGACCTATGCAAAGTTGGAGAAATTGGCTTGGAAGATGAAGGTCGCAAGGTATTTTCCAGATTCAAGAATTTACTTATGTTGTGGAAGGATGGGAAAAAAATTTATTTCTCTGCCACCATGGTGAAAAGTTGGCAATTGCATTTGGTTTGTTAAACAACCCCATGGAACAACTATTATAGTTGTTAAGAACCTTTGAGTATGTGCTGATTGCCACACTACAACAAAATTTATCTCCAAGATTGTCACAAGAAGTTGTGAGATGTGAACCCTTTCCACCATTTTTAGATGGGACAATCTTCTTGTGGAGATTATTAATGATGCTAAATGAAGCAATCTGAAAAATAGGCTTACACTATAATAATGTGCACCGTGTTAGATTTCCTATTGGTGGGTGTAAAGTCCAACTCCTCAACCTTTGTCAGCATCATCCTTGCTTGTGCACAAATTGAAGCTTTGGATGAGGATATGGACATCCATCAAAGCATAATTGGAAGTGGATTTTTGTCAGATGTTTAGTTGCAAGTGCCACTTCTGATCATGAAAGCCTTCACAAAGACTTATGCACAAAATTCAATAAAGAAGAATAGAATTTATGCACAAATTTCTCTCGTGAATGATTTCAAATTGTAATCAATTTATTTGTAGCTTATAATGTGTGGATAAGAATTGGCATTCCTTGTAGTTTCCTCTACCATTAATTAAAAGGAATCTAGATCTACACATTCATCTTAGATGCATTTGTATAGTTGAAGCCTGTTGTTTTAAATCCTTTACTCAAGTTTTCCATGGGTTAACCTATGATAACATGTTTCCTAGCAACATAATGACAATCCTCTCAAGGGGTTCTTAAATACCACCAATCTAGGTTAATTTATGCTGAGTTGTGTGCATAAATAGATTACATCCCTCAAAGAAATGTGGTCTCATGGACTGCAACGATTGCACGATATGCACAAAATGGATTTGTTGATAAGTCATTAAAAAATTTCAAGCAAATGCAATTGAATATACATATACAGAGGGAGATGTATGTGGAAGCATAGACAAGGCATGTGAACTGTATGA
Organism: Cunninghamia lanceolata; assembly: GCA_027924645.1. Classification (NCBI taxonomy): domain Eukaryota; kingdom Viridiplantae; phylum Streptophyta; class Pinopsida; order Cupressales; family Cupressaceae; genus Cunninghamia; species Cunninghamia lanceolata. The sequence goes on along the minus strand of BSBN01001021.1, from coordinate 10,198,128 downwards.
CAAAATCCTTGAAAGAAATGTGGTCTAATAGACTGCAATGATTGCATGATATGCACAAAATTGATTTGTTGAAAAGGCTTAGAAACTTTCATGCAAATGAAATTGCCAGGTGTAAAGCTAGTTTCCACAACCTTTGCCAGCATCCTCTCTGCCTATATCAAAATGGTAAGCTTTGGAACAGGGTATGGACATCCATCAAGGCATAATAGAAGGAAGATTTTTGTCAGATATTATAGTTGGAAATGCTCTGATAGACATGTATGAAAAATGTGGAAGCACAAACAAGGCACACAAACTATTTGATAGAATGCCTCAAAGAGATGTCATCTCATGGAATGCAATGATTGCAAGATTGCACAAAATGCATTTGTTGAATAGGCTTTAGAAACTTTCAAGCAAATGCAATTGTCAGTTGTAAATCCAAATTCTACATCCTTTGCCAGCATCCTCCCTGTTTGTGCCCAAATGGGAGCTTTGGAATAGGGTATGGACATCCTTCAAAGCATAATGGTAGGGGGATTCTTGTGAGATATTATAGTTTGAAATGCTATCATAGACATGTATGCAAAATATGGAATCATAGACAAAAAACATAAACTATTTGACATAATTCCTCAAAGAGATGTCATCTCATGGAATGCAATGATTGCAAGATATGTACAAAATGGATTTTGTAAGGCTGCTCTCAAAATCTTTGAATTATTTAAGCACTCTGGAACATATCCTAACATTGTAAGCTTTGCTTGTATTCTAGGTGCATGCAGCCATGCAGGTTTAGTGGATGAGAGGTGTACATACTTCAATCACATTTGTAACCCTTATTGCATTACACCTACAGTTGATCACTATGTGTGTATGGTTGACCTCCTTGCCCGTGCTGGCCATCTTGAATACACCCTAAACTTTATATTTCTTTCTAAATCCCCAAATTTACCCTATTCTCGCTCACATTGAAGACCTCTGAGCAGGAATAGGGCTAACATTTTTTCTTTCTAAAATCAGCTAGATAAAGTGCTAACTTCATTTTTCTTTTCAAACAAAAGACCTTTATCTTAAGGTTACTCATGAACCTTAAGATAAATAATTATTGAAAAAAAACTATGCATTCCTTAATGGCATCTAAGAGAGTTTAATCAACTACTACTTAAAAACTCTTTAATGTTTCTGTCTAATGTAGGTTATTACATTAATAGTGGAAAAGAACATACATGGACCAAGCAATTTGTGGCATTTAAGGTTATGTAATAGAATTTACAGTTGATAGTTAATTTGTATAACAATTTTTTTTATGATCTTTACTAACGTTTATTAGAATTGTCGCATGTTTTACATCATTGGAATGACATTAGTTGTAACTTTTTTGAAATTTTATTATGGTATGTGCACTTTGATATGATGTACTATGATTATGGTTTCGTTTTATATGTTGTAATATTAGATATATAACAAAAAAATAAATTATTACATGAAATAAATAATAACTTTTCATTTTAAATGTTTTTTTTAGAACACGGGTCTTCTAGAAGATCAAGATGATCCTCATGATATAGATCCAGATTATGTTAGTTCTGGTACAGATCACATGGCAGAGGATGATGATGATGCAGATACAAAAGACACCAAGGCCGATGATGATGATGATGACGACGACGACGATGACGATGATGATGATGATGATGATTATCACGATGGTGATGATGATGATGATGAGGCAGTTGCTGGTAGTAGCCAGTGACATTCATGATCATATATACTGCATCATGGATCATTGATGATATATTGTTATGATGCCTCTTTTCATGGTTACTATCATATGTATTATTTTCACGGCCTATAGTACCATATTATTGAGTTGTATCATTTTGACATGTATCATTTTGACTTATATCATTTGGACATGTATCATCTTGACTTGTATCATTTTGAGTTACAAAATTTATCATTTTTACTTATATCATTTGTACATGTATCATTTTGACTTATGTCAACTATTGGACATGTATCATTTTGACACATTATTGATCTACTGACATATTTGACTTTCACTTAAATAGTTATATATGATGATCTTATTAGTATTAACTTGTCAATTTATATATATTGAAAGTGGTTGATGATTTTGGATGGATATTTATTATGTATGATGATTTTAATTTACTACTTAGGATGGATGTTGTCAAATTCAGTTAAATTATAGATATTTGACTCACTTATTTTAATTATAGATGATGATCATGTTATAATAATTATCTTATTATTTAATCATATGAGATAAATAATTAAATTACTTACTCTATAATCATATGAGTTATTTAAGAGGCATGATATATTTAACTAATTAGATTGAAATAAAACATATTAAATTAATAAATGTAAGCAAAACATGAAGCATTTTTAGAAGCAAAAAAGGAAGCAACAATGGAAGACAAACTAGAAGCAATCTTGGAAGTAAAACTTGACGTTATCTAGGAAGCAAAAATATAAGCAATTCAGGTAGCAAACAAAGAAGTAATAATGGAAGTAATTTTAGAAGAAACAAATGATGCAATAATAGAAGCCATATTAGAAGCAACAAAATATGTAAAAATGGAAGCAAAGCTAGATGCAACAAGAGACATTATATCAGAAGCAAAATTGGAAGCAAAGCTGGAAGTAAAACTGGAAGCAAAATTGGAAGCAAAACTAGAAGCAAAAATGGAAGCAAATCTAGAAGAAAAATTGGAAGCAAACTTGGAAGCAAAACCAGAAGCAACACAAGAAGTAAAAGCAGAAGCCAAACTAGAAGCAACAAAATCCGACGCTAAATCCAGTGCTAAATCCAGCGCTAAATTCGGCACCAAAGTGAAATGCAATTTAGCGCTGAGTTTTTCTTCGGCAAAAGTGTCCAATTCATGAACTCAAATGCACTAAAATCCAATGCTATTTTAGGTGCTAATTGCCTATTTTGTTGTAGTGTGAAGACTTTAAGAAGCAGAAAACCATATTCATGTATTTGCACCTAGTTGTAGCAACAAATGTTAAGTTACTAAAGTATAATGCAAAACCAAAAAAAAAACCAACTATGGACAATTAGTAATGTTGATTATGAAGCAATATTGGATACTCTGAAGGTAAGATATGGTCCCTTAGGTACACTTGACTAGCATGTAAACTTCCAGATGGGATAGGCATGACAATTTTTATCTTAGTGTTCTTGTTTTTTCTATAAATTTTAGAATTGTTTTATTAAAAATCTTTTTTCTTTATTATAATTCATGCTTTTGACTATACAAGACTATGAATGAGGTTATATACCATGACATTGTAGGCACGAGGTACAATTTTTAGTGTGCATTTGTATTGAAAAACTTTTTATGTTCACATTTCCTTAATATTTTTCTTTCTAGCATTTCAAGTACATACAAATTTTTATATTAAAGAGAGCTTATTTTTTAGTTTGAGACATTTAAGAGTAGATTTAAGACTTATTTTGGTTTGAAAGAGTCCCTCACATCACCTTCATGGACTATTATGTCCATCTTATGGCCCCTTGTAATGAGATTATTTAGCATAACCAACCTGCGTATGTATAATAGTTTGAATGTTCTAGATGCTCTATGATACTGATGAATTGTTCCTAAGGTTACTTTTAAACCTCTTATGGTTGTTACCTATGACCCTATACATGATAGTCCTCAATAATGTGTATATCATAACATTGAAGGGTGATTTGATAGTGAACATTTGTATGTGATAGCTCCCTGCTGCCAATGTTTAATCTATTTATGAATGCATTATCTAGTGTTGTATGAATATGTCGGAGGATAATTTTGTAATGATATCAAAGGGAGGATGACACCACAAAAGGTCCTACAAAACGTGAGATGGTAGGATGATTAGCGGGTGTATTCCCAAAGGGATAAGTCATTATGAATCAAGAGAAAGTTGTGGAAAGCACATGATGATAGATCATAATAGGGAGATCAATGGTCTACACATGTAGTGGTGTTGGATCTCAAAGGAGTTCTAGGTGCATAGACTCTAGATTGGAAATGATCTAATGGTTGAAGAATGAAACCTAAGCCATTATATTATCTTACAACATGTGGAGGTACAAGAACTAGATGATGAGCTCAAAGGTAAAAAATGAGTCCACATCTAAAGGGATGATATCATTGATCTTAGTGGAATGTTATGCCATTGGCTACAAAGTAACTAAAGTGACATGAGGTGGGACCAAGGTGAGCTTAGGATAGTGCATACATGATGTTGCATGATCATTGATGTGAGTCATAAGACCAATTAAATAAGAGAGGGTAGGCTCTTCTTCTTCTTTAGACTCTAATAAACCTAGGAGGGTACATTCCTTAGAGGTCCTTAATAGGACAATTAATGAGAAATAGAATAATATATGAGACCATTGCAACCATACCCTATTGTATATATATTTTAAAGTTTATTTTGCTTGGCAAATTTTAATATATAAATGTAGGTGTTTTGGAGAATAGAGCTATTGTATTCAAGGGATTGAGATCAGTGGTTAAAGAATTTAGCTTTCATTTTGGAGACATTAGATATAATTCCTGAGGTGACATATAAGATAGAATTCTAAACTTAGTGTTTCTTAATCTTCCATCAAAATTCTTATAACAAATTATTTTATGTTAGTTGTAGTTGATGGTGTTTACTTTCCTTAACAAATTTTTAACTTATAAATGCAGGTGTATTTCACACAATGTTAGAGTACTTAGATCTACTTATGAGGTTGGAAACAATATTTTGTGTATTCTACCTAGACCATGTTTGTGTTATGAGTATGACAAAGTTACGATGGAAGTACATCCACCATTGTTGAGTTAAAAGTTGGTTAAAAAGTTTATTTTGCTTGACAAATTTTAATATATAAATATAGGTATTTTGGAGAATAGAGCTATTATACATTCAAGGGACTGTGATTAGTGGTTAAAGCATTTATCTTTCATTTTGGAGATATTTGATATAATTCCTAAGGTGACATATAAGATAGAATTCTAAACTTAGTGTTTCTTAATCTTTCATCAAACTTCTTATAACAAATATTAAGTTATTTGTAGTTTATGGTGTTTACTTTGCTTAACAAATTTTTAACTTATAAATGCACATGTTTTGGACATTAAATTTATTGTATTCAAGGGATTAAGATCAATGGTTAAAGCATTTGGCTTTCATTGTGGAGACATTTTGAGGACATTTTGTATATTTTTTATATTTCATATTTTTAACTGGCTTTGTCATATCCTATGAGGAGATTATGACCATAATATCATCATGTTACTATGAGTTTTAATGACAAGGGTTCCATCCTACAAATCATCATAGTGTTTCTTCACATTTGGTGCTAAGAATTGATAACCATTTCATGTAATTTTAGTAGCACACTCTTTAAGGTGTGTTTTTCATTATGTTTTAGGCTAAATTTGATGATGAGGATTTTATGTTAATATATATTTTTTTATTGCAAGAAAAGAATGATTGTTTCACCTTTGTGTAGGTTTGTTCTTTCATTGATCTTAGACATGATACTTGTAGGAATGACCTAGTTGTAGAAAGACAATATTAATGCTTTTATAGGAGTTTTGATCCTTTATTAGTTTATATATGTAGTGATTTGATGTCAGGAATAATCTAACAATAAACTAGTATATCTCTTCAAGGTGATTGCTCATACCACATGAAATTTTCTATATGATGTTTATGTGATATCCCTCAGGGTTTGCATTGACCATTCTTCACATTTAGAAGCTATATTACCCTATCCTTCCAATTTCCTGAGGTGACTAACAAGATCCAATGTCTCATGGATTGCTACAAGGTAGGAAACCACTCCTGAGAGTCAAGTCTGCTACTAGGACAGTCATTTGTGACTTTGATAGTTAGCAACTTCTTCAATTCTTTTTGCTTCATTAAGGAATAAGAGGTTTCTCTTCTATACCAATTCATTCACCATCCTCCTTGCGAGCCTGTGTCCTTATAACAATCATTTATGACCTTGACAATGTTTGTAGGTAGTCCTAAAACCTAACTGTTGATTACTACTTCCTCCATGAAAGATTCTTTTGTCTAGGGATTAATCTTTTTCATTTCTTGCCAACCATTCCACCTTGTGGCTCCCTAATGACATTTAAGTACCCTAAGATGGTTTCCATTCCCTTGTTTCCCAATGGATTGATGATCTAGGGCTCCAAATGGTGTAAAGAATAGTCACTAGGGGGTCAATGCAGGATTGTGGGGGTCTAAACTAGGCCCCTAAGTGGCAATGAAAATTCAGAAAAATAGAGTTAGGAAACTTGACATAAAAATTTGAATAGGTTATTAACATAATTTGAAAAATATGTAAGAACAAAATTTGTAGTAAATTGAATGTAGTTTCTAAGCTACTAGTTCTTTTTGGAAAAAAATAAATCTATTTTGCGAAAATTTGAAATTTCAATGCAGTAGTACTAAATTTTCAAGAAAAAGATAAAAAGTAGGTGTATGTCTGACCAACCTAAGTACAAGAAAAAAATAATATTTTTTTCTGAAACTTTTAATATAAATAGAGGACACATGCCCGGATATGCCGCTTTTTTTTGAAATTTTTTTGCAAGCAAATAATTAGTTATGATTTTTTTATTAGAACATTTCAAAATTATTAAAACGTGTTTGTCTGACCACCATAACTTGGTCAAAAAATTTTGAAATTCATTTTTTTTATCCTATAGTATGTGAAGCATAGAATATGATGCATCTTTTAGATTCAAAAAATGTGAAATAGTTTAAAAATTATAGAAGTTTTTAAATTAGCCTATCAATCTGGACTTTAGTTGTAATGTATGTAGAAAATCAATAATAATTATCTATTAAATTCAAAATAAGGCATATCTTATATTGGTGGAAAGCTGACAAATTTTTCAATAAACCCTTTTTTCTCATCAAATTTAGATAAAAAAAAGTCGTCAGCCACAAGGGTGAAATTTTGGTCATCGCATCGCCACTTTTTGGACACCCAGGATCTTGCACAGACCCTAGAGCTGTCACATTGGAAATCAATCCCAAAACCTCTTAAAATCATTGAATCTCTTTAAACTTTTGCAACTCCTTTCCTATTCAAATGTTGCATTAAATCCAAGGGAAGGCATCACATGTCCCTCCTATGAAAACCAAGGTCTTTGCTTATGAAAAAGTCATCTTCTTTTTGCTGTTATAGTCTTAAGACTGTCACAATTTTGTATACTTTTGGCAAGGATAATGAGGGTTTTGGATGCTCAACAAGGTTACCCTCCACTCATGACACCCTCATGGTATCCTCACAATGCTTTCCTTGATGATATAATGACTAACTCAATAGGATACCTTCATGGATTCATTAGCCAAAGGCAAGCCCATGATATACTACCAAAGAGAAGAATGCTAGTAGCCATAGGTAATATCCCTACACACAAAGATTCATCAAATTTGTATGGAAGACCATGAAACCGCAATGTAAGCATGGATTAAAACACTCAGGGAAAAAAATGAGACATACTCAAAACCATTAAATAAGGCCTTAGATCTATTGAATGGCTTGGGGTAAGTCTAAAAAGATGAAATTTAATCCATTTTGAAACTTTTACCATAGCTGCAACAGTCAAAACAACAACATATGCTTCCATTTTTCCAAAAATCATCGTAAAAGGTGAGTTTCAACCAAGCTCATAACATGTAAAGTTTGGTCTTAGTGATTTAGTAACATTATCATGGTCTTGAGGAGGGTTGTTTCCTTCTAGTATGAGTTGTAGAGGCCTTGAATCATTAAGCATTAGTTATAGGTTTGAATTGTCACCCTTGGATTAAGAACCCTAGATTGATAACCATTTCATGTGATTTTAGTAGCTCATCCTTTAAGGTGTATTTTTTCATTATGTTTTGTCTACTTAAACACTAGATTAAACAATAGATTGCATTAGCACTATGAGGAAACATCTACTTTGCATTAAACACTAGATTGTTGTGTTATGAGTATGACGAGGTTATGGTGGTAATACATCTAGCATTGCTGATTTAAATGTAGGTTAAAGTTTATTTTTCTTAACAAAGTTTAATATATAAATGTAGGTGTTTTGGAGAATAGAGCTATTGTATTCAAGGGATTGAGTTGAATGGTTAGAGCTATTGTATTCAAAGGATTGAGCTATTGTATTCTACCTACACCATTGTTGTGTTATGAGTAAACCCAACATCCAACTGTATGCACAAACGAGACATTCCTAGGTGCCTCCTATATCATACACCAACCCACTATAACATGTTGGTGCTATCAATTAGGTCCCACAATGAAGAACGCAAAATATGGCTATTCTAAATGCTTCCTATTGATAAAGTAAACTTAAACAAAATGATTCCTATTCTAAATTCATGCAAACCTCAAATAGAGTGGATTATAGAACTAGTGCAAATAAAAAAATTCAAATGCAAAAAAAGTTACCAAATGCAGACTCTATGATGAGTGGATTTGCTCTATTGATTTGAAATGTGGATGCTCAATGATTCATGCAAGATTTTGGCAACATGTACCTGTGGATAGGATAAAGGCTAAATGTGATAGATATTTGAAAAGTCTACAAGTTTAGGTATTCAGGATAATGTCTTAATAGATGAGAGGGATTTATAGATGTTTGGTAAAGGATGTGATTAGTCTAGATTCGATAATGGATGAACGGTGGAGATTGAATGAGAGGGAGTGGAGAATCTTTCCTGGCAAAGAATCGTCAAAAGGAGTGATGAGGGTTATGATGCCATTTTAGTGGACTCTAAATGGGTGAGGATAATTAGTTGTTTTTATTTTTTATTTTTGACTAAATAGGTGTGCATGGGTTAAAAATAGATGGGGATCTTGGAGGGAGTTATGACAGAATGTGAGTGGATAATTAGATTTATTAAATAAGAAAAGTGGAAAATAGATTTATTTATATATTTTGGAATAAATGGAATTAATATTTTGTCTAATTGACTAAATAATATGAATTATTTAATTAATTAAAGTGGGGGTAATGACAAAAGGGAAATTAGTAAGAAATGTCAACATGGTATGAAACTTTAGGTGCTATGTGATGGGAATTAGCTTAATTAAATAAATATGATTTATTTAATTAATTTGGTGATGAGATAAATGTAATAGGATAATTAGCAATTAGACACTAGTAGAATTTGGTAAATAAATGACTACGTGACTAAAATGTTTAGTCACAACAACTAAAAATGACTAAATTCTACCAATTTTTTGTAACGCAGCTATAAATGAGTAAATAAATGACTAACTTGGTTGTTGACTAAAAAATTATTTAGTCATACAAATAAAAATGACTAAACAGTTAGTCACACAAATAAAAGTGGGTAATTAAAAAAATACTTTGAATTGAAAAATTATTGGCAGGATGTTAATCATTTCCTCTCCATTGGTACAATTGAGAAGTTATTGGCGGGATGCAAATATTTCCTCCACTGTCCTTTCGTTAGTTTGAAAGTTGAGAGCCTCACAAAGGAATGTAATCTCGAACTGATATCTTTAGTACAAAAAATCCTTCATCTTGTTCTCACTGGATGCTCATTAATGAACGAGTTTGCCATGTATGAAGAGGATTAGCACTTGAAGCTCGAGCCATTTTACAGACGTTTGATGGAGAATAGAGGACTTCTTTGGCAAGTATAACTTTAGGACACAAGGATATCGGTAATGTAGTATGACTCAGTGTAGACTTCTTCCCGTATTTTGGTGTTTTTTGAACTTATATTGAGAAGCACTATAAAGATTTCAAATGTAAGGGTTTTGTTTAAAATGTCATGTTTTTTGTTTAAAGCGGTACATATGATGTTCTTCTTCACAAACATACAACTTCTCCTCACTCCTCATCCATACTCCAAAAGATCGAAATAGATGCTCATTGTTGACTTCCTCTCTAATTTTTTGTAGTTGTGATAAAAGCTCCCAAGGAAAGTTAATTGCACTCCCACAAGATTGCCACACCAGGCCCTCTGATCTAAGCTTAATTTCTATGGGCATTATCAAATTTTCTTTGCCTCATTTAGTGATAATGATGATGTTAATTCTTCAATGCCTACACTTTGATGTGGACTTAGGGTCTGCTTCTACCTCCAACCATGGTTTCCATTAGTTTTATCTTCCTTCAAGATGAGTCTTCCTATTGCATGGTCATTTTCAATGTTGGTGATATAAACTGGGTCTTGTTTGACATATTTATGGTTTTATGATTTGAGGATCACCATACTAAGTTAGAATCTTCTGGTGTGCTTATTGGTTAACTAGAATTCATAGTGAATTCATGAAAGAAATTTTTTTGCACTACTTGTTAATTAGAAGTTTAATTTTTATATAGCTATAAAAGAGCATTTTATTGTTCATATATACTAATATAGCTATTCCTTGTGCAAAACTTGTCAATCATCACTTTGTTTTGCATTTCCCTTTTTCTCATCCTCCTGGCCCAATCATGTACTCCCAATTCCCATGGTAATTTCCTATTCAAATTATATTCCTTGCATTTTAGGGGAGCTTCCAGGCATTCACTTTTTAGATTTCCACATACTTCCTCTCCCCTACATCCCCAAAAAATAGAATTGGAGGGCTCAATGAAACATTGAACCATAGAGAGATCCATAAATGTATTTGAATGTGTAGCTACTTCCCAAGTCAATGTATTGGTACTTGAAAATATAAAGAGAAAATAATGCAAAATGTCTCTTCAATGGCTGTAAATTGTTCATATCTAGGTTTGCTTAGTGTTTTTTTCTTTGCTTTATGTTTAGGAAAAAGTATATTTTAAATGTTCCCAAATCCGGGGAACATGCTCTGTAATCAAGGCATGTCCCAACCCTGCACTAGCAACATATTGGGTACATACAAGTAAATACCTAATTCAACAATTTTTAACCTAATGCAAATGCCCATATAATGGTGATTAAGAGAGATCTGCATATATAATTTACTCTATACATATATACATACATTTGTATATCTATGTTTATGTGTATACACATATACATGTACTTGTGTGTTTGTATGTATATACACATATAGACACATATATGCATGTAAAAATGTGTAGATTTCTATATATAAAGAGATGAGTGTAAGAATGATAGCTCATTGAAAGAATCACTTGAGTATTAAATATTCCAAGTAGTTAATCATAAAAGAAGAGATATCTAATAGAGTGTATATATACATGTACGTAAGTGGATATGAATATGCATGAAAATGTCTATAATGAATTAATATTGAAACATATCAGCTATCAATATGCAGAGTCTGTCTCTACCACATAAGACATCCTTTATATAATTGTCTGTATATCCGTGAACAATCAATATGCTAGGTGACCAAGCAACCAACTCAATAACATTGCATAAAAATTCCTTTCTTAGATTATCGGGGATTTAGGAGTTTACATTGCCTCCAATATACATATTCTATTTACAGATTTACATAAAATTCTAGACATTTTTCTTTTTAAGCTCCCATATTTCGCATCCTCCAATACATTCAAATATAAACTGATTGGGTCTGAAATAGCCTTTATCTATTTCTGATTTTATTCAGGTAGTACAATTAAAGTTTACCCTCGATTAGTTTTTCTTAGTGCTCTGTATTTGATCTACTAAATATATTAGATAAGATTTGTGTTTTTGTCATTTAAATGAAGAAATGTACTTGTTTTCCATTTAATTTTAGAACATGATTGTAGGGATTGAAGGATAAGTTTGTAATTTTGAGGTTTCTACTACTCAATCTATCCCTTAAGGATTGTCATGTTTTTCCTCTTGACCAAGCATTTCCAAGTGATATTCCACTATCCTTTGATAAAAACTGATCACTGCCTTCCTTAACACATGCTTGTACCTATTAAAGATAACACTATGACTGTGTTTGTCTATTCACTGTCTCTTCATGAATTTAATATTTACATAGCTTCCTAATGTAGGGATACTAGATGCAAATGTTACAAAGCTATACACTAGGAACATCCAATTAAAATTGACATTTGAATATTAATTTCTCAAATGAATATGTGAAAAACACAAATTCCTACTTCTAAAATATGAGTTATTTTCCATTGTTTTCCATGGTAGATTTTGTCTCTATGAATATTAAAAGCTATGAATAGTGATAAGATCTTAGGTCTGTTAAACCCTAGCACCTTCATCAAAATCTATGGAGATTTTCCATGTTAAACCTTGTTAGACAAGGTAAAAAAGAAGTCATTGTTATCAAGTCAAAAGACAATAACTCAAGTAAATGGTTTGTGAAGATAATATGAATGAGTTTCATGACAGTCACAAGGGTAGTCACAGGTATGTGATGTTTCATTGAGGACTCACAAAAGATTTCTCTCAAGAAAAACAATGAATGGAGAATATGAAGGCAGTGTATAATGCCATGTCAAACCAAATGACAAAGAGCAGTATGACAAGCCTTTCATGGCTGCAATGTTGTTTAAAGAGTGGTTCCTCTAAGAGATTTAATGAGATTTTTGTAAATATAAGTGAATCCTAAGATTATCGTGAACAAGAGCATATTCTTTGGCATAGGAGTATGTAAGTGATTTCTATCTCCACATTGTGAGTGTGAGTATAAGGTAGTACATAAGGATTTTTATGAGACACTATCTTGAATTAGGCCTTAAGGTTTTGTGTCATGGAAATGTTGCAAATGACAGTTATAAGTTAGGGACTGTATGACAAGTGTGCATGAAGGATAGATGACAAATAATCCATAGGTCACCTATGCATGTCACAAGATAGCCTACACAATCACACTTACAATCATGATAGAAGTGTTAAGCATCTTGTTTTAAAATTTCAAGATGCTAATGGATGAGTTACAACCTGTTTAAAATGAAAAGGAGGGATGGGGTTGTTTGTATGGGGGTTTTAATTTAAATCCTCCTTTCCACTAAACATCCCAAGGGATTTTCAACTGAGTGCTTCTCCTATTGAGAGGAGAGTCATCTATCAGGTTGGGTTGCCACTTGGTTTTGCTGGGAAATTCAGAATTTATCACACAATGTTGCTAATCAATGATTTTTATGCTCTTGAAACCCTAATTTAAGCAAAACAGTAAGTAAATCTACAAATTACGACAAATGATACTAGAATTAGGCAAAGGGCAGAGAACCTTAACTCACTATTTTTCACAGTCCAGAGAATGAAAATGTCAGGGACAATGGTGATGGCACCAAAGTCCAATGTGCTATTTTTTCTTTGGAATCCTAATCTCCTTCTGACACTGATTTCTACTATATCTTCAGTTTTTGGCAATGTAAATGTGGAGGACAATGTTGATGGTAGCTTAGTCCACTAAGGGATCTTCCGCTGGATGTCGGAAGCTCTGCAAACCCTGATTATTACTGCCTAGTCTATTTTTGTATCTTCGGATATAGAGGACAAGGTTGATGGCGCCCTAGTCCAAGCAGGCTCCTCCTTCAGGATCTAAAATTTTCACAGTGTCCTCCTCCATGCAACTCCACTTCTTCCGCTTTCACAACCTGTAACCTACAATCACAAGAAGTGTGGGAGGGGGTTGTGGTTTTTAGAGGCTTTCCTCAGACAAGCCCCAAAGAGACATTCAAGCCTTCTGAACACCGTTGTTAGAGAGAGAGTGCATATCCTTGTGGGATAGAGGCAAAAATCCAAATGATAATGATGATAAAACACAATAGATGTCACCTTGATGATGAAGCTCTCATGTAAGAAAGATGCTCTTCAATGCCATGAGGAGAAGATGTAATCCAACCTACAAAAACAAACACAATAACAATGCTATGCTCTGCAGCACAATGAAAATCACAAGTATGCCAATAGTTCACAATCATAAACATCCTCTAGATATCTTCTCTAGTTTCTAAATGATAACCTACACATGCTTATATATGCAACTACTAAGATTCTCGCCAAGAATTTCATAATTAAAACTTATGATGTTGGCCTAGGACCCAAATAATGGTCACAAACCTGACATTTGAATTTAGGGAAGACCCAAAATAGGGCTAGACTAGGGCACTAGCACCCTTTTCCACCCCTTGTCATTTTTCTAGGATCATCAACATAGCACCCCCTAGGTCCTATTTGTCACAAGACCCAAGGGTTTTCTCATCGGGAGTCTAAATTATCATGCAAGATTCTCTAAATGTAATCTAAAGACTCAAGAGCTAAACCTTAATAGGAAAAAGCCCCCAAGGGTGTATTTTTCTAACATAACATTTAGCCCCCACTTTAATGTATGTATAAATGCAAGGCCCATACATGCATTAAAGTAAGGTCAACAAACACAGTAAACACGCCAAGCATGGAGAAGACACGCCAAACACATTAAAGATAATAACAGACATGTAAAACACAGAGACGACAATTACAGTCATGCAAAACACAGAGAATACAACATTGAAGACATGTAGAGCACAGAGAATACAATGAATGTAGTGATTATTTTCTTTTTTATTTTTCCATATGAAATGCAAAATGCAAGTACAAGGAAAGTAAACAAACAAATCCCAAAAAGTGTAGAGGATTTTTTCCCCACTGGTCTTGTACTTTTTGAGAACAAACATGCCAAACAAAATCCCAAGGTGTAGAGGAGCTCATTGCCACCAGTCTTGCACCTTGAGAACAAACATGCCAAACAAATCCCAAAGTGTAGAGGAGCTCATCGCCACTAGTCTTGCACTTTGAGGACAAACACGCTATACACACACACATGGAAGACACAAAGAAAACATGGAAAACAAGGGATGGAGTAAAACTATTGCTAGGTTCATCACCATCTCAGGCACATTACAGGCACACACCAACGATTGGGCTTCACCACAACAACCATTGAAAACACGCTTAAGGGTTGAGTTAGTCATAGAACCACTACCCACCTCACGATTTGAGCACTTTTGAAAATGACAGGATAATGCAATCTCTTCGAGAAATACAACATCCCTACTTCACGATGAGGGCTTAAAATAAAAAAGGGATGCGATATCCCTACCTCGCGATGAGGGCTTAAATGATTGTGATTGATTTTTAGATTGTTCAAACATGATTTGTTATCATCTACAATAGACAGCTTACCTTATATATGCCCCCACCTTAAGGTGGTTGATATCGTGTACTGATATCAAGCACATTAAGGTAGGAAGAAAACACACAAGTGAACACGAGCTCTCATAAAGCCCATGCCCCCCAGAGGTGACATGTACTTTATGATCACCGAATGTTCCCACAAACACAATTTCCTGCAAGAAAAGTGTTAGCATCCAAATAATCATGATAAATAGCAATGCATATGATCAACGACATGAAAGAGCCAAGCAAGGCGATATCCATGATAAACAAAGTGCACAGAGCACCAATATTGTTAAAGTGTTTTTAGCAAGATAAGATAACATCGACATCAACATCAAGATAGAGAAATCACACGTAGTGATTCCACTAGCCAAGCATCAGATAATATGTAACAACCTCGTCGTCATGTATGGACTAGGTCCATTTTTTGATTACTCACTAAAGGGATACTAGGTTCACATCAGTATAATATGTTTTTGTCATCCACCAGCTAGGTGGAAACACTAGAGGAAGGCAAACAATAAATCAGAGAGGAGAACAAGTACCTTAGGGATAGTCATGTAGGAGGGTGCTCCCAAGTCACCAACTGCAATGCTATGTCCGTAAGACACAACACACAACAATGAAATAAGAGGAGAGGCAATATAGAAGAATGATGATACAAATAGAAGAAGGTCACGACAAAGGCGGTCTCCTAGTATCCTTGACCTTACGAGAGAATCAAGGGTCATCCTAGGAGGCCTAACAACACATAACACAGCATAGGGGAAGCACAACATGGAGGTAAAGGGTTAGAAATACTTACCTGTAGGGGAAACCAAGATAGCCTTTATCGACAAGTAAATCATCTTTCCCATGTCAAATGCTAGAGGAAAGGGTTTCATAAGGTATCATAGCCCAACTATTATTCTTGTCTTCAAATTGTTCAGTGTTAAGTTCATCTAGGTTTGATTCGATGTGAGGTTGAATGTTTGCTTGTTGAAGAGGAGAACCACTGTTATTTCCAACTGATGATAATCATCTTGCTCATTTCCAATTTTTATTTCTCTTGTTCTATTGGTTCTATCTATCATAACGACAAGGACTATCTTGTACTGTTTCAACCTTTTCTATTGTCATAATCTTTTGCTTCAATTTTTCCATTTGTCTTTTTGGTATATGTTGATTGTCTCCTGATCCCTGAAGGGATAATGGAGGAGGAACTTTAGAGTAGATACCTTTTCCTTGTGGATGAGGTGATACTTGAGTATTCTCCTTATCCACTTGAATTGTAGCAATTATCTCATCATAATCTAAATAGTCCTCTTCTATATCTAATGTGTTTCGTTCCATCAAATTGTTATCGGTATGCTTAGGGAAGGGAATAGTAAAGATTTGTAAATTCTAATTTGGTGGAGCAACCGACTTATTCCCATTATCATTCACACCAGATACCTGTATAACATTCGAGTCGATGAGGTCTTGTATTTTGTGTTTAAGACGCATGCATCATTTAGTATCATGTCATTGTGTCTGATGATAGTGACAAAAGGCATTAGCATCAAAATAAGGTCCTTGAATTTTGTTAGGATCCACTGGTTTAATTAGGAGAAGCTTCGAGAGATTATTACTCAGAGCTTGATTCATGATAGAATGATAGGACTCAGATATCAGAGTGAAGTTTCTTTGTTGATACTGTGTCTTTTTCAGATTAGTGATAGCAGACACTTGAGAAAAGTTATTTGAATCAGTCCATTAATCTTGATGAAACTCTTACTATTGTTCCTCTTAAAATTGTGTTGTGATGATCCACTCTTGGATTGACCAACTTGAGCCGATGAGTTTTGATTTTCATACTGACTAAAAGAAAGTTGGTAGTCATGAAGGGTAGTACATAGGCGTTGAAAAGAGTTATACTTCATCAAGAGGATCTTATCACAGATGCTAGGCTACAAATTTGTAATAAATATCTTCTTAACATTGTCATCTTTCATCTGATGTTGAATTTATGCATAAAGGCCTTGGTACCGACTAATAAACTCAGCCAACTTCTCTTTTAGACCTTGCTTGAAATGAACCAAATAAATTAGAGAGACTTGGGGTCTGATGTTTTCTTGAAAATGTTGTAGAAATTGATCAATTAACTGTGAAAAAAATGTATTGAATTCGGAGGTAAAGAGCAAAACCATTCTAAAGCAGTATATTTGAGAGATCTTGGAAAAAGCTTTGCTAACAAGTCCTCTTCAAAGTATAAATCACTACACATAGTCGTGAACGCCGCCACATGAGTATTGCGATCACCTTTTCCACCATATTTTTCAAAGTGAGGAGTTTCAAACTTCTCAGACCTACATAGGAGTTCTCAAGATTGCATAGGATAAGGGATTACGAGCATGGTAAGTCGGTATATTAGGTTGTGAATCATTTGACAAGCTTGTCACTTTTTGTTGTAAAGAGGTAATGCCTTGCAAAAGTTGGTTTAGGATGGCATGGTGGTTGGACATAGCGATAGGTGGAGAATGGTTGAGAATAAGCGGATTGAATTGGTGGTTTAGAGTGAAGACACCCTAGGGGCAAGGTTTTGATAGTTGAATTTGACAGCTCTGTAATTTTGTGAATTAGTGCCATTAGTACTCCAATACCAATGGTATAATTACTACAAGCATTTGCATTAGTTGTCAAAATATTTGATGTAAATGTAGATATTCCCGTGGTCAGTATAGGTACCGATACTTGCGTATGAGATGGTGTCAAAATGTTATTTATCACTTTTGCACATTCATTCACTAGCATAGTATTGGTTTATACAATATGTGCTAAACCATGGATCGCATTAACACCATCTTGTCCTTCTTTTATCAATTATCTTATGTTATGAATTGTAGGAATAGCTTCTTCATCTATCCTCTCATTTTCCATAAATGCTTGGAAATCGGCTAACTCTTTCTCAAGTTTATCTATTTGTTCATTAGATACCTATGCAATCACCTCAATAGTGTCATCAATATCATGAAAATTTTTCTCTTCCATTGTATTTGTGATAGGTATAGTATATTGCAACGTTTGTGTCTCTCCTTTTGTAAAGAAGGTGTTCAGTGGATTTTTAAAGGTAGGAATATCGAGTTCTTCTAAAGCACTAGATCCCATGTGTCTTATGCTTCTTCTTAAAGGGATATTTCTATTAGGTCAGTGAGTTATAATACTCATGAAACAACGTGCACAAACCAATAGAATAAAACCCTAGAAACAAGATATGTTTAAAGGCAAAACTGCTTGATTTTTCAACTTTTTTCAATGCAAACAAGTGAAAGAATAGGTGTTGTGAATATTTTCAAGAGGGACAAAAAATTATATGCCTAATAAAAGTCTACTAATGCAAAAATATCTTTCACAACATGCTTTTGAAACAACTCTAGAGAGTCGATAAGTCAAAACCTAGTGAAAATAGGCCAAAATATGAGATTTTTCACCAAATCTCAATGCAAAAGAGTAGGGAAATGGGTGTTGTAAGGAAAATGATGATGGTAAGAAACTTGTAACAGTAATAACATCCACCTAATGACAAAAAATCTGTTACAACACACCTATAGTGCCACTCTAGATCAAACCCTAGTGCAAAAATAGCAAAAATATGCAAATTTTCACAAATTCTCAGTGCAAAAGCCCAAAAGAAAAGGTGTTGTAAGGAAATTGAGAAAGGGAAGAAGATAATAACCCTAATAAGAGCCAATTAGTACAATAAAATCCCTCACAACATGCTTGGAGTGCAAATCTAACAAGATGATAGGGCCAAAGCTAGTGAAAAAATGCAAGTTTTCAAACCCTAGACATGAAATTTCACACGGAGGCCACTATGATGCAACACTACAATTAGAAATCAGACCTAATGAGTGTTTTAACAAGGTAGTAAAATCTGAAACAATATTTTTGACTACAACCCTAGCTCATGCAAAACTAGGTTTTCATGAAAATGCACAATTTCAAGCAATTTTTAACAAATCAAGCATGCAAATACAGTGCAAATGAATTGTAAATGATGAATTTTTGTATTTTTTATCAGATCTATTGAAAAGAATAGAAATTAATTGAAATTAGATGCCAATTAATTCAAATTTTACAAAAATGCAAGTCTAATATGCCAATTTTTTTGTACTTTTTCAAATGCAATAGAATGAATGAATGTAAATATATGAAACAACACTCAACAAGGTGCCAAAAAGTTCAAAAAAATGGGTTCACCAAAATGTTTAAAATGAAAAGGAGGGATGGGGTTGTTTGTATGGGGGTTTTAATTTAAATCCTCCTTTCCACTAAACATTCCAAGGGCTTTTCAACTGAGTGCTTCTCCTATCGAGAGGAGAGTCATCTATCAGGTTGGGTTGCCACTTGGTTTTGCTGGGAAATTTAGAAGTTATCACACAATGTTGCTAATCAATGCTTTTTATGCTCTTGAAACCCTAATTTAAGCAAAATAGTAAGTAAATCTACAAATTACGACAAATGCTACTAGAATTAGGCAAAGGGCAGAGAACCTTAACTCACTATTTTTCATAGTCTAGAAAATGGAAATGTCAGGTACAATGGTGATGGCACCCAAGTCCAATGTGTTACTTTTTATGGAGAATCTTGATCTCCTCCCAACACGATTTCTGCTGTATCTTCAATTTTTGGCAATGTAAATGTGGAGGACAATGTTGATGGCACCCTAGTCCACTGAGGGATCTTTCACCGGATGTCGAAAGCTCTGGGAACCTTGATTATCAATGCCGAGTATGTTTCTGTAGCTTCAGATATAGAGGAAAAGGTTGATGGTGCCCTAGTCCAAACAGGCTCCTCCTTCAGGATCTAAAATCTCCACAGTGTCCTGCTCCCTGCAACTCCTCTTCTTTTGCTTTCGCAACCTGTAACCTGCAATCACAAGAAGTGTGGGAGGGGTTTGTGGTGTTTAGAGGCTTGCCTCAGTCAAGTCCTAGAGAGACATTCAATCCTTCTGAACACCATTGTCATAGAGAGTGCATATCCTTGTGGGATAGAGGCAAAAATCCAAATGATAATGATGATAAAACACAATAGATGTCACCTTGATGATGAAGCTCTCATGGAAGGAAGATGCTCTTCAATGCCATGAGGAGAAGATGTAATCCAACCTACAAAAACAAACATAATAACAATGCTATGCTCAGCAACACAATGAAAATCACAAGTATGCCAATAGCTCACAATCATAAACATCCTCTAGATATCTTCTCTAGTTTCTAAATGATAACCTACACATGCTTATATATGCAACTACTAAGATTCCCGCCAAGAATTTTGTAATTAAAACTTATGATGTCAGCTTGGGATCCAAATAACGGTCACAAACTCAACATTTGAATTTAGGGCAGACCTAAAATAGGGCTGGACTAGGGTGCTAGCACCCTTTTCCACCCCCTGTCTTTGTTCCAGGATCATCAACTTAGCACCCCTCAGGTCCTATTTGTCACAAGACCCAAGTATTTTCTCATCGGGAGTCTGAATTATCATGCAAGATGCTCTAAATGCAATCTAAAGACCTGGGAGCTAAACCTTAATAGGAAAAAGCCCCCAAGGATGCATTTTTCTGACATAACATAGCCTATGGAAAATATAAAAGAGGACAGTAAACAAACTTCTAAAAGTAGTCTACAAGTATATGGTTGGTGATAAAGGACAACATAAGATACTATTAGCGCATGACAAGTTAGAGGTGAGTATTAAGGCAATCCAAGGGTCTTAGGTTAATTCCTAGAGTTTGTGAGACCATAAGAATACACATTATCTAATAATACAATCAAATGCCCTATGACACAAACACAGTGATAGTCTGCATTATCATGCAATGATTAGTCATCATAGCGAAGAAGCATATCACAGTGAATATGACTATTGAAAAAGGGAATAGATCAATAATGAGGTGTGATAGAGATATTAGTTTCAAATGACAGTATTCTCTTATTGAAAACATAGGAACAACAACGTTACATTCTAGACTTGACACCCTTGACTCAAAACCTATGAGTGAAAGTGTGAAAAGAGTAAGGTTTGAATTTGAGAGAAGACCAATGATAGTGGTATCAAATAGTCATATGATAGTGACATCAAAGGAGATATCATAGTGTTGTATGAAGAGCTATAAATCAATAGAGCACAAACAGTTTCTTGAAGGCAATATAAAAGTCGTAATTGAACAGTGTTTCCAAGGAATTCATGACAATGGTGTAAAGGGTGACAGGGTTTCACCATGGACTATGCAAAAATGTACCAATCTAGAGAATGGTGTTATGCAAAAGACCACTGTAACACCACACGGTGGTTGTTGGGCCTTCGCGGTGATGCGGGGAAAGCTCCCCGCATCACTGCGAAGGCCCAACAACCACTGTGCGGTGTTGCGGTGGTCTTCTATACAACACCATTCTACTTGCTCTGATAATTTTTTTTGTACTGATGACATAAATTGGTTTAGTTTTATTCTCTATGAAATGTATTGCCAAGTAGGAGGCCTTCATTGATCCTAGTGTGAATGATTCTCTCCATATGCTATGGTAAATTTAGGTACTTGGATTATTTCTCAGCTCAGTTTGTATCTACTAGTGCTATTTTATTAACACACAAAGATAGTTCATGATATCTCATATATTACAAACTTGTAATTCATAGGTTGTGTTTTGGAAGTGGATCACACCAAAGATTTTGGCACATGTTACATAGAGTTTAGTGTATCATTGGTCATTGGAAGGTAATGAAAAGCTCTAGAAAATTTTAAAAAGATTTTGCTTTTTACATGCTTTTTATGTTATAATATTCCTAAAGCAAAGCAAGGTGCAATATTGAATTTGACTGAAATTCTATTTTTGTGTGTGAGGGTAAAATGTGGATTAATCAATAACAATAGTAAACCCAAACATCAATAGAATATGAAGGAGAAAAGGAGATTTAAATAACCAAACAAATGATACTTACAACCTTTTACCCTTCATCTTCCATTGTTCACCTTTTCTGTCTTGATCTTGATGGAGATGAATATGGCCCTCAAGAAGCTTGTTTCCTTGCTTCGAAGTCCTCAAGATGACAAGATGAAGTTGGCTATGATACTTTGTGTGATTGAAGATGAGCTTCAACACACTATGGATGGATGATAAGTGATATGGAGATGGGGGTGCCAAAGGCGCGCTAGTGTTTCTGCAGCATGAGTTTACTCAAACGATGGATGGATAAATGAAGAAGAAGAGGGTTGCATTTATAGAGATGTGTGAGAGAAGATCAATGGTTGAGAATAAGTGAGAAGATCAAAGGTTGAGAATGATTGAGGAATGTGTGTGAATAGAAAGAGGACAAGTGTCCAAGCTCCATCCTGCAACAAGGGAGTTAACCGAATTGATTGAATAGTTAACAGAATAAACCAATCAGTTAAGTGAAATGATTGGGGAGTGGACTGAATTGATTGATCAGTGAACTCAAATGATTAATTAGTTTAATAGATTTGATTGATGAGTTAACTAATTTTGATTGGAGGATAAATAGGACATGTGGGTGGGGGAATATTAGCTAATTAAATATTTAAAATATTTAATTACATGTGCAACATGGTGAGGTGGAAAAGGTGAGGTGGATTTATGGAATTAGGACTTAGGATAGAGGAATTTATGATTAATTAAATAATGTAGGATTATTTAATTATGTGAGACATTAGAAGAATTTAGGGAATTTATTTAAATAAATTGATTTTTATTTAATTATGGGATAATGAACCAATCAAATAAACTTAGAATATTTTATTTAATTGATAGAAGAAAATAAGAATTAAGATAAATATTAAAATACTTACTTAATTCGACATGAGCCAATTTTAGGTGTATACATTTTGCCCCTCTTTGAAGCAATGTGTTTCATCACGTTCTTTCAAAGAATAAATTTCTAACAATGATACATGCCCCAGTTTGCCCCTGGTACAAGTTTGATGACAGGATGCCCCCTCGAGAGATTGGACGGGAAGAAGGTAGAAGGGCGTGAGACAGACAATCTCATGAAGAAGAAGGTAAAAAATGGCTTAGGATGGAGAAAAACAAGACATGGTTCAGAGGAACAAATATGGGAAGTAGCCATAGTTGTCATGTAATCAGATATGGGTCACTTGCTAGAAATAGGAGCTAGGTCCACAAGTTCTATGCATTTGTACACTTGTCTATAGTTGATTGGTCTTTGTGAGAGCTAAGGAGAGTATGGTAGCCAGAGAGATGGATATTCCACACGAGGAGCACTAGTTTGAGCGGATCTAACGGTTTGATCAGCTAGTGGAGGCAGGACCCCCAGTATGTAGTTCTTCAAAACTTGCTAAAAGTCATTTATTAGGCTCATTAATGGCTAGGGAAAATAACTAGAATAGATGCGTCGAACTATCTTTTGGCGCATATGACCCCCAAAATGGTGCATATGTTGCTATGTGGTGTATGTGCTCAAATTGTCAGCGCATATGATAGTTTGGCGCATCTATGCTTGGAATTGGCGTATTTGCTGGGAAACGGTGCATGTGACATAAGAAGCGGCACATGTGCCAGAACAGCACATACATGTCAAAGGGCAGCGCATTCATGGTGAAGTGGCGCATTTGATATGGATCGACGCATTTGCCACCTGGATCGACGCATTTGCACTAGGAAAAAAATCAATTGACTTAATGAAATTAACCCAATTGGCATCTTGCTTGATGCGTCAATTGATAAGCGATCTCTAAGATTGCCGAGAATCTAGTCAAGAGATGATATGCTGTTTTGATTAATTTGATATGTTAAGTCATTGATAGGATAGTTTGATTGCTTTGAGTAGGCTTGCTGGGATATGGATTGCTTTGACATTATTCTTTGCTTGGTTGCAGGAGGATATTCGGGATGTTCTTATGTCACGAGAGTAGTTCCCGCTACCGTTGCTACAGTGATACATGTTGACTGAGATAGATCATGAGGTGCTAGGTGCTATGGGTCTGCACTATGTTTGCTTTATGCCTGAGGTTTGCACAAACTGGGTGATGTTGACTGCAGCGGTGGAGTGATTCCACAGCGAGGATGGCACATTCCATCTGCCGACGGGGGAGATGGCGATTATGATTGAGGACATGTATCAGATTCTGCACCTCCCGATTCAGGGAGAGTTGGTTGAGTACGAGTCACAATGAGACGCTGGCTTGGAGAAGGAAGACGTGTGTTTGATGACCTAGGGTTGGTGGAGCAGGTGATTTCGTGGCAGGACATACATGACTGCTATGACTACTTCCCGGGCATAGTGGCAGGATTGATCGATGGCGTAGTATGCCCCGATAGGAGGTCACACGGCTTCCCGATGAGCTGGGGGAGGGTGCTATAGAGCATGATTACAGATGGGATGTGGTATGAATGGGGTGTGTGCCTGTTGGCACACTTATATAGAGATATGCATCAGATAGTGTACCATAGAGGATCCAGCTTATCAGCAGGTGTGTCACTCTTGTAGTTTTGGTTGTGGGAGCACATAGCTATCACCCGGGTGATATGTGTATTTCACAGGCAGAGGGGTGAGCCTTATAGTTACAGCTATGCAGGTGTGATTTTCCAGCACAGGCTAGGGAAGTTGGAGTACTGGAGACATGTGTTCAATAACTTGGATGCAGTTATTTGGCACCCATACCTAGATTGTGAGGTATGGGAGGATGAGGCTGATGAGTTACCCTACTGCTTTCAGAATCGATGGTTGATTGGCTAGATGAGATACATACTAGAGAGGTAGATTATCAGTAGGGTGCAGAGGCAGTTTGGCTGAGTACAGGGTAGACCATAGGGACAGGCACGGTTTGCTAGGACTCATGCAGAGAGGTATAGGTGGGCGCCCGTGGCATCATATGAGGAGGTGTTGGTTGACTTTCAGCAAATCCCTTATGCAGCTTGGCCCATGAGGAGGAAGATAGTGGATGCTAGCATGATGCCAGATTATGAATGGTTCGCCACTTATTTATTTCCTAGATATTCAAGACCAGGAGAGTTAGCTCCTCGGATCAACAAGGAGGATTCAGATGACGAGGGTGCAGCTGGCAGGAGGAGAGGGGGATAGAGGAGGGAGAGAGGAGGTCAGGGAGATGATGGAGGAGGAGGAAGAGATGGTGGAGGAGGTGGCAGATTGAGATAGAGGAGGAGGTCTGGGGAGGGATCTTCGGGTCAGCAGGCAGTTGTGCAGCTGCAAGATAGGTACAGGTACAGGTGCCAGCGCAGTAGGTGGCACCTCTGAAGTAGACATCACCACCATAGCAGGTGGTGCAATAGCAGGTACAGGGATAGGTGCCAGCATAGCCGGTGGCACCAGGATAGGGATATGCAGGGCAGGCTCCATAGCTTGACTTATAGCAACAGGCTATCGTTGCATTACAGAGCTAGGTTAGGTAGCTGAGAGCTCATCTAAGAGCAGTAAAGTCTTGCAGAGATGCAGATGTAGGGAGGATATCAGAGTTGACCAGAGAGAGAGATGAGGCTTTAGCTAGCATGCGGGTGATGAGAGCAGAGAGGGATTTAGCTGTAGCAGCTATGGGCACAGATGGCACATCTAGCTTCTTGGTTTAGCAGGTGTAGCAGGCATAGACACAGCTAGCTCAAGTTTAGAGTGAGCTTGCAAGAGCACAGGCCCAAGCTCAGTACTACAAAGGTCTATACCATGGGGCAGTGTCAGTGGAGCAGCGTGCCCCTAGCTTCAGGAGCCAATCTGGGGCGTCACAGAGGGCAGGTGGATCCTGATCTGTAGGATCAGTCAGGGGCCCACAGCAGTCAGAGGGAGATAGAGGAGAGGGTAGCGTAGGGAGCAGTGCTTTGCGGCAATAGGGCTAGTCAGATTTGGATACTTGTACCAGTTTTTGATTGTGATGTACCAATTTTTGACGGCTGAGATAGCCTATATATGTACCATTTTTGCCCCGAGACATGTATCACTATCTTTTTGTACCTTGTATACACTTGATGATATGACTCTGAGAGATGGACATATATTTTTGATATATTGTACATTTGGACATGTTTTGGATGATATATATGATGATGTAGTTTATTGATGTTCTACATGCATGTATTCTATGTTTTATATGCTATGGATGCAATCTATCTTATGATGCTTTGTATATGCGATGCACACTAGATGGATTTAGAATGATGTGATATGTAAATGCAAATGTGTATGGATATGTTTATGGATATGATTATGGTCATGCCGCTCTACATGTATTTGTCGATGTTTTTGATTCTTCTGATATGATGTATGGATGCAAATGTATGTGGATGACCTAATGCACTTTAAAATGTATGGAAATGATCCAATATTTTATGTTGTATGCAAAGGATGTGATATGATGTGTTGCCTATGCTATGTTTTTGATATGTCCAAATGTACTCAATTGACATAGAGATGATATAGACAGGTGGAAGAAAAAAGATGAAGAAAATATTGACTTTCATTTGATATGCTGCATGATTTTATTATGGTATGGATGGTATGGAATTTTGGATATGGGATGTAGATATGGACTATCATCTTTGAGATTGCAAGTCTTTTGCTTTCATCATTGGGCACTTTTTGGTATTCTTCACTTTTTGAAATGGTGTAAGGAAATACAAGCATCTAGGTATAATTAGACCAAGATGACCTGAGCACTCCTTACATGGATTTTGATATAGCAAGTTGATACAAGCATCTAGTCAAACTTGAATCTAGATGACTTGAGTACTTCTTGCATTTCAATAGACAAGGATCGCCCTTTTTCATGGTCAGACCTCAAAGTCCTCGAGGATCTTTTGTTGATCATGTCGTTAGACAAAAGTCATCATATTACTAAAGTTTGATCTACAAGCAGCAGACAAAGAAAATGATTATGCCCCCATCATAGCATCTCTAGGTTTTGGCATCCTCGAGTAGCATAGGAAGACATAATGACAAAAATCAAAGACTGTGTAAGTTAACCTATTCACAAAACATTCTTGCATTAGATGTGTCTATTTGCCATAATTGATATAGAATTAGTTTTCGGTGCTTTTGGTATGGTGCCCGCCTCTATTTTGGATAGGTTGATGCTCTGCGTCAAGATTTTTTGTTTGGAAGCGCGCTTAGTTGCGCGCGCTTGTCTAGTGAAAGTATCACAATCCTTTATTGGTATCCTCTTAGAACATGTGGCATTCAAGAATCCAAATCCATAACTAGGTCGAGGAGTTGCCCCCAGTTTAGGCAAAGAATCAACTTATGGGCGATAGGACATGGAGATACGGACCCTAAGGGACTGACCTATTGCCTCAGGGGCTCATTGCTAAATGGCCTTGCCTACGTGACGATGCAGAGGCAACGTAGTTCAGGGTGAACTTCATGGACCTAAGACCTAGGTGATAGAAAGATGCAGAAATGGTACGGACTCAGATAGATAGAAGGACTAGACATGGGACGGACGGGACATTGGAGCGGAGCCTCAAGGGCGCATTGAGAATGGCCTTGCCTACGTGATAACTCAGAGGTGACATAGTTCGACAACTATTCAAAGGACTGGTTCAAGATGAATGATATGGGAGACACAAGAGACATGAAGTCACAACAGATGGAGGAAGTGGTTTGTCATAGAATAGCACCTATTTACTAGGTTTTCACCACTTGCTTGTATTTGCATCGAAGCTAAAAGTACACATGACACCTGTTTGCTAGGTTTTCATCATGGTACCTATCCTAGGTGCCTTTTTTCTAGGTTTTCACCCTAGGATGATTTTTTTGTTATTTTCCACTTTTTGAATTTTTTTTTTTGAATTTTTTAGGACTCCCTTGCATTGGGGTTTAAGTGTAGAACTTTTGGAGATGCATACTATTGATAGGATCATCAAACAGTGCACCATTAGATGTAGCCAGTTGATATGCCCCCGATCCATAGGCTGCACTGATGACATAGGGAGCTAGCCAGTTGGGTTCAAACTTTCCTTTCTTTTCTCTGTCTTCCTGATTTCTAGGATTTTCTCTGAGGACTAGATCACCAACTTGGAAGACTCAGGGCTTGACCCTATGATTGTAGCTTCTGGACATTCTCTACTGATATGCTTTTAGGTGGTTAAAGGCCTATTGCCTTCTTTCTTCAAGCAGCTCTAATTCTTGGAGTCTGGTCACTCTGTATTCTTCATCAGATATGAGGCCTTTTAATGAGACTCGTAAGGAGGGGATCTCGACTTCAATGGGCAAGATTGCTTCAAATCCATAGACTAGGGAGTACAGTGTGGCACCTGTGGGTGTGTGGATGCTTGTGTGGTAGGCCCACAACGCAGAATTTAGCTAGACATGCCAATCATGACCGACATCATTGATAGTCTTCTTTAGGATTTTCAGTATGGTTTTATTTGATGCCTCTGCCTGACCATTGCCTTGGGGGTAGTATGGGGTTGAAAAGCGGTACTGGATATGGAATTTGTCGTATAGTTCCCTGACATCTTGATTTTTGAAGGGACGTCCATTATCTGTGACAATGGACGAAGGGATACCATAACGACAAATGACATAGTTCAGGATAAAAGAGGCAATCTGTTTACCTATGATTTTGGATAAAGGCATGGCTTCAATCCACTTCATGAAGTATTCTGTGGCAGTGATTATGAATTTATGGCCACTAGACGAGGGAGGCTAAATCTTGCCCACTAAGTTGAGTCCCCCCTGACAGAAAGGCCAAGGAGTCATTAATGGTTGTAGCTCCTATGCTGGTGCGTGTATCAAGTTCCCATGGACTTGGCATTTTGTGCACTTCTTTATAGAATGATAGACATCTTGTTCCATAGTTGGCCAGTAGTATCCTATGCGTATGAGTTTCTTAGCCAGGGTAGGGCCACTAGAGTGGGTCCCGCATATACCATTGTGCACTTCGCTCAGGGCAGTTTGATATTCCTCACTATCGAGACATCTAAGGAGAGTACCATCGAGACCTCTATGATATAGGGTATTGGTGACAATGGCATACCGGGATGCCTGACGGATGAAGGTTCATTTTTGGTTACTAGAGAGGTTAGGTGGGAGGGTATTCTCTTTAAGGTAGGCAAAGATTTTTCTGTATAGGGGGGAATCAACACCGACAATGTGGCAAATGATATGGGATTCAGGGGTGTCGTATGCAGGATAGATCACTGGCTCTACCAAGAACTCATAACATGCTTGATTAGCAAGAATATCGAGGAGAGATGCAATCGTGGCCATGGCATCTGTAGCTTTGTTCTCTATCCATGGTATCTGCTCAAAAGAGATCTGGTCAAAGTATTTCTTGAAGTCATCTACCATCTGTTTGTAAGGGATTAATTTCTCATCTTTTGTTTGGTAGTCATCATTGACTTGATTTATGACCAGCTGTGAATCACCATACACCTGTAGTTCTTTGATATTCCATTCTACTGCTAGCTTGACACCAATGACTAAGGTTTCGTACTCCACCACGTTGTTAGTGTAGGGAAAGAGTAATTTGTATGACTTTGGAATAGTGTTGCCACTAGGGGTAACCAACAATATACCTGCCCCCGATCCATGCTGAGTGTAAGATCCATTGAAGTACATTTTCCAGATTGTTGTAGTGACATGAAAGATAGATTCATCTAGAAACTCAAAGCTCAAAGGGGTGTCATCGATGAGAGGTGCATCTGCCAGTTGATCTGCAAGTACTTGACCTTTTATTGTTTTCCTGTCTACATATTCGATATCAAACTCGCTGAGGAGCATGACCCATTTAGATAGTCTGCCTGTTAATGCTGCCTTGTTGAGTAAGTATTTGAGTAGGATTGATCATTTCCACGAGTTTGATAGAATGTGACAACATATAATGTCTCCACTTTTGTGAGGCGAAGACCACAGCAAGACATGCTCTTTCAATGGGCGTGTATTGCAGCTCATACCCAACAAGTGTTCGACTGATATAGTATATTGCTTGTTCTTTTCCTTCATGGTTTTGTTGTATAAGAAGAGCTCCTAAAGCTGTTGGTGTAGCCGAGATATACAGTAGTAGAGGCTTACCCTGAATTGGTGGCATCAACATAGGCGGTGTCATCAAATATTCTTTTAATTGCTAAAATGCTTTCTCACATGACTCGTTCCATCTGAAAGGGACATTCTTATGTAGAAGGTGGGAAAATGGGTGGCACTTGTCTGCCAATTGAGAAATGAACCTTCTGATAGGTTGTAGTTTTCCCTGTAGGGACCTTAGCTGAATGAGATTCTTGGGAGGTGGCATTTCCATGATGGCCTTCACTTTAGCTGGGTTGACTTCAGTTCCATTTGCAGACACTATGTATCCTAGCAGCTTACCTGAGGTAACTCCAAATACGCACTTTTTTGGATTGAGGCGCACATTGAACTATTCAAGTCTTGTGAAGATTTTATCCAGCACTGCCAGGTGTCCTCTTGTAAGTGATTTTGCCAGAATGTCATCAACATAATCTTCCATTATAGTGTGCATCATGTCGTGGAAGATTATGGTCATAGCTCACTGATATGTTGCACTGGCATTTTTCAAACCAAACAGCATGACACACCGATAGTAGGTGCCCCAAGGACATGTAAATGTAGTCTTGTGTTGGTCTTCAGGTGCAATTGTTATCTGGTTATATCCAGAAAAACTATCCATTAGTGATAGCATGGTATGTCTTGTTGTGAGATCTACAATCATGTCAATGTTTGGTAGGGGGAAGTCATCTTTCGGACAAGCTTTGTTCAGGTCCCTGAAGTTATTACATAGTCGAACTCTGCCATCTGGTTTAGCCACTGGTACTATGTTTGAAATCCACTCAGGATAGTCTATTGGTCTGATGAAGCCGACTTCTAACAGTTTCTTCAGCTCTTCTTTTACCATAAGGGCCACATGCAGATGCATCTTTCTGAGTTTTTGCTTGACCGGTTTAGCTCCTAGAGCTAAAGATAAGTGATGCATGATGAGATTCGGATCTAGCCCTGGCATGTCGGCATATGTCCATGCAAAGTTGATTTGTTTTCTCTTGAAGAAGTTGGTGAATGACGGTTTTTCTTGTTCTATTAGAGCCTTTGCTATGCAGATCATTCTGGGATTATCACCTATGCTAACATTGATCGGCTTTGCCGGTTCTTTCAAGATTGACAATCTCTCCTGATGTGTAAGATTGGGTAGAGGGTCAAGCCTTCCATCCTTTGGTGCCTCAGAGAGGTTTTCACCATTGGATACGTCTTTATTTTTACTTTTTTCATGATCTAACACTGCCGCAGAGCGGTTTTCACCATTAGATTGTTCTTTTATTTTCACATTTTTGAGACTGAAAGGCTTGGCACTCTCTCCAAAATAGGCCTTCTCGTTGAGTTCTATAACATAGCCAGCTCTTTGGTCCCCTATGGGTATATGATCTCTAAGCTCAAGGTAATCTATGATGGCTTCATCATTTTCAAAGGTATCAAGCTCAAGGGTAGTACCTTCTAGGTCCTAGTCTATAAGTTCAGGGTGCACCAACGGTAAGGGACCATTGGGTTGCTCAGGTTTGATGGTGTTGATGGTTAGGATAGAGTTGTTAAAAGCATGGACAAGGTCTATGATGGTACTCTCTATTAGCAGATTTGTCAAGGGGGGTATCATTCTTTCCTCACTACTTTCATTATTGTTATTATGCGGGTCAGACTCTAGCGGTCTAGCCTGTGGACCTTGTTCCTCATTATCATGGGTTGGGTCATACTCGTGGACAATGTCGATATCTTTTTCATCATAGGATAGTTCCGATAGACTATCCCACTCATATTCATTTGAGTCAATTTCACTCCCATGAAGAAGTTGCATTTGCTGAATTTGCTCCACTAGATTGCTAGTAGATGTTTCTGGTTGTTTACCTTTATTCTTATTTTTCTTGTTGTTTCTTGATGCTCTAGTATATCCTAGCCCTGTAGTGTCTCGATCTGTCAAGGTTAGAGGTTGGATGGGTTCAGTGATACCATCCTTTCTTGAACCAAGTGGACCGTGTCCTTCATACCCCATTCTTTGTAGCATTTGGAATCCTTGACCATACTTTGCAGTTGGTATAGTAGGATGGTCATGTCGTGTTGATGAACTACCTTCATCCTTATATAGCCATTGCAGGATATCTTTTTCATCACTCTCCTCTTCAAGGCTTCCCCATTTAACAAAAGGTCCTTTGGTGGCTTTCTCTGCTATGGGCTTGCTCAAGATAGGTCTCCTGTAAGATTTGGGAGATAGGGGGAGTTATACCAAACAAAGGGATTGGGAAATTGTATACTCATCCAAGCCCTTATCCTTGAGTTGGAGTTTAGGTTGAGATGTTCCTGAAGAGGAACCAAGTGAAGCTGGGTCAACTTGAGATGAAGATGAAGCAGAGGCATGATTGTGAGGAACCACAACTTCAAGTTTAGATTGAATGGAGATGTAGTACTGATATGGATTGGGGTCACCTTGGATGGTGATCTCTTGACCTTCATGAGGGAATTTTATACACTGATGGTATGTTGATGGAACGGCTTTCAGAGCATGTATCTATGGTCTTCCAAGAAGGATGTTATATGCTAGCTCCATATCAAGGACTTGGCAAGCCACATCTTTTTACTATAGGTCCCACTCTGATTGGTAAAGTAACAATTCCCTTGGAAGTTCTCTCCTCCTCATCATAGGCTTTGATAGTGATTTTCTTTTTTGAATCTATGGCTTTCTCCAAAAACCCCGATGCAAGGATTAGCTTTAAGGTACAAATATTCAAACCAGCTCCTCCATCGATTAGGACTCTTTTGATCTTGTGTTTGTGTATGAAAGCTTCGATATGAAGAGAGGCGTTATGGGGTTGGGTTATTGACATATCATCCTTTTTAGTGAATGATAGGGAGTGAGGTGAGAAAATGTGACCAACCATGGTTTGAAACTATTCTTCAGCTAGGTTAGTGGGAATGGAGACTTCTGCTAAGGCTTTGTCAAGTATGGCCCTATGGGAAGGGGATAGACGCAGAAGTTCTAGGATGGAGATATGTGTAGATGTCTTATGGAGCTGATCCAAGATACTGTACTGACTAGCTGACGAGGTGGAGGCTCCTCTAAGAGTGACTTTGTTATTGCGGGTGGTAACGTTACAATCTAGATCCTTGTTTATAGTGATCACATTGATATGTGGCTCACTCTCTGATATGTGGTTAACAACATAGTCAAAGGCGACGTTTGTGTAATTGGCATTGTTATTTCCACTGTTATTTCGGTTGGAAGGTCCTCCCTACTCATAGTTGGGAAGACGATCCTTGAATGCCTGGTGATCATTATTAGAGGTATGTCCATCAATAGATATTTTGTTTTGCTCTATCAAATCTTGGATAGTGTGTTTTAGGGCAATGCAATCGTTGGTTTTGTGCCCCTTGTTTTGATGGAACTCACAGAAATCATTGTCATTCCACCAAGAGGGTTTGACTTTTGGTTCGTAATCTCACGCTACGGGAAGTGTTATGATCTTGTTTGTGATTAACTTTCATAGGGTAGTTTCCAATGATTCGCCCAAAGGTGTGAACTTTCTCCTATTTTGAAAGTTTGAAAACCATGATTCTGTGTTTCTTGGTTTGTTTTGTGGGGGGTAATTTTGAGGAGCCGATAAATTAAAAATTGGTTGTTTAGGTACCGCATTCTTGGCATCCACCACCCCATCATTCACAATATTCTTTTTTTTCATCTAGAATCTTGGTTTATCATTGCTGTTGTTGGTACTAGGAGTGTCCTTATAGAGCTTGATTTGCCCTTTTACGATTAAAGCTTTTTCAATGATGAGACCCATCTCAATGACCTTGCTAAAGGAAATAGGACATTGGATTTGTCTTTGATAGCTTAGATCAGTTTGCAAGTTATGGACGAACATTTCTAGCATTTATTTTTCAGGCATTTGGTGTGGGCATTTACTTGCCAACTGTCTCCATCTTTGTAGAAGGCAGCAAACAATTCTCCACCTTTTTGCTTGGTGTTACAAAGATCCAATATTGAGGTGTCATGCTCAATATTGTAAGAGAAGTGGGTGATAAATTTGTCCACAAGTTCGTTGAATGTTTTAATGCTGGGTGGTAATCTAGAAAACCACTCCATGGCGTGTCCTCCTAAGCTTCGTGGAAATAGTCGCATAAGGTAAGTGTCATTGTGTGCGACCGCAAGGCATGCAACATTGAATTCCCTGATGTGGTCCCATGGATCACCCTTGGCTCGATATTTATCAAATTTTGGCACTTCAAATTTAGAGGGAAAAGGTATCATGATCAGGGTCCTATCAAAAGGATATGGTGAAATATCCTCTAGGGTGTAATGTTTGGTCGATGCTCCTATTCTCATGTCTATGAATTCTTGTTGTAAAGCTTGAATCTTTTGGTTCACTAGACTTAGGGCATCCATGGAATCAATGGTTGCTTTGCTTTTATCTGAGGGTACTTCCTCATGTCTACTTCCCTCAGGGTTTCTTTCTTCCTCAGTTTCTTTTAGAGCCTCTACGTCATAATCTTTAGGGAGCTTGACTCCTAGATTTGCTAGGTGTAAAAATAATTTGGTAGGGTCTTGGGCAAGTACCCCTTCTAATAGGCGTTGAAATTTTGGGTCATGCTACGAATGAAGGATCTCATCCATAGAAATTTCCTCATCATATTTGTGAGCATTTGGAATAATTCTCTCAACCATTTCAATCTGCTTTTGTTTTTGTAACCGTGTTAAGACCATGCAAATGGTGACCAGAGATGGGATGGAACGAGAAAACTTTGAACAAAATGCTAGAATGGAACAAGATTATGGCAAGGTTCTTCTTAGATTGGTTTGGTATCAAACAAAATGGGTGAACAAGATGATAGTCGAAGCAAGGATGATAGAAATCTGTTTGCTTGGAATGACTAGTCCAGCACAAACCACTAGTGGAGTTCCTAGGGAAAAGGATAAGTGATCCTTGATAGAGGAGCCTCACTAGGTTTGTTTGAGATTTTGGAAGTGATCAAGAATAGCCTGGTTCTAACCTTGTTGGATTTTGGAAGAAATTAGCGAGACTTTGGAGGTAGTAGTAGTTAAGGTATGGAAGATGAGGAAAATGGTGGATTTGCAAGATCTTAATCAGGTTTTGGAAAAACTGAGATAGTTTGAAATGGTTTTTGAAAATTTGAAAAATTTGCTCTTGGAAGGTACAGATTTTACTCTCTGGAATGGATGCGCAGAGTTAAAAGCACCACGACAGAGATCAAATGCGCTAAAAGTCAAATCAAATGCACAATTCTGTGGTTTTTCAAAAGTGCTGCAATAGAGTTTAAATGCACCGTAAGTTAGATCAAATTCACCACAAGTCGTGACAAATGCGCCACTCTGGCTTTTAGTTTGGTTTTTCAGAATTTTGGAACATTTTTCAAGATTTTTTAGATTTTTTTTTGGTTGAGAACTTGGTTTGCACTTGAATTTTGATTTTCAATTATGGCAAAGACACATCAAACACATAAAAGTTTTCATGATTTTATCTTTTGTTATTTTTTGTATTTTTGGACTTTATGACTCAAAAACAAGTACACCGTAAGCTGGATAAGACAATATCTGTTGAATCCTCTAGCTGTGCAAATTCAAAGTGTGTAGCTCTAGGATCTAGTAGCATCAGCTCCCCTCCATGGCACTCACTTCTCATGCATACTAGATCTGGGTTTCCTTATGCTCGTACCCCCACCGAACCATAGGATTGTCCCTGCTACCTCTACTAAGAATCACATGAATCAAGGCCACTTCAAGGGCTCCGCCCTTTACATCAACAAATAGGGGTTTTTGGTATACTACACAATTGGTTCATGGTCAAGGCAACCATTCGAGTGGTTACACGTGCGGCGACACTACTCTCCGCTATGGAGTCTCCCAGCCTCAAAGGGTTATGCTTTAGAGGGTTTTGGGGGAGGTTGGTCATCGGTGTAACATAGCAGCACTCATTGCAGGAGGTTTTCACCTCAAGCACATTTATTTTAAGTGGATTGGTAGGGCTTGGCTTTAGCCTATTTCCACTTAGGGTCGTTCACACTTGGACAGGAGTGCATCCAAGGGTAGGCCCCTCTAAAGGTTAAACAAATGGAATAACAAGTCTAGCGTTCTGGTCACCCAATTAAGGGGAGAGCATAAACCTATTGTCATTCGATAAACACAGAAGACACTGATTAATCCAAACCTAGTTAAAAGGAAAACAACTAAATGGGCTATCTACTTGTGTACTCACGCATTTGTTAACTTGGAAGTGTATTTAAAGATAGCATTGTTCATTTTCCTGTTTGTAAGATAGCAATAATCTAACTTAGGAAAAGAAATCAACAATGCAAAGATAGCAGTGGTTTAGTTACTTTCTTCCTAGTTATGGACTATGTGAAGTTTGTATGCAAGCATTTTTTTTGTTACTTTTTCCCCTTAATTAATCTAAATGAACTAGTCAATGTAGCTAAATGATCTAATCTAGCCTCTAATCCTGCAAGACAAATGTTAGCTCAAACATAAAAATCAGATGGAACTCTAAAACCACAGTGTAGGACAGAAGCGTCGCTATGTAGTATGAATGCGCAGAAATAGAGATTGCATGCGCCGTTGTACATATGTGCTGAAATATGTGTCAAAAGCACAAAAATATGAGATGAATGCGTTAAAATAACATATGTGCCATTAAACAGAGTATAAGCACCGTCTAGTGAGGTATATGCGTCGTAGTTTCAAAAGCATCATAAAATGAATCGTATGCATCGTCTCAGGGAGCAAATGCACCAAATGACCACAGGCATCGAAACAGAAGACAAAAGCACTACAGGATTGATCAGATGCAGCAGATTAGCTTGTCAAAAACCTGTACGACACCTGTATGAAACCTGTCTACAAAAAAGCTTAGATTTTGATGAGATAAAGGGGTAAGGGCCCCACGGTGGGCACCAAAAATGTGAGGGTAAAATGTGGATTAATCAATAACAATAATAAACCCAAACATCAATAGAATATGAAGGAGAAAAGGAGATTTAAATAACCAAACAAATGATATTTACAACCTTTTACCCTTCATCTTCCATTGTTCGCCTTTTCTATCTTGATCTTGATGGAGATGAATATGGCCCTTAGGAAACTTGTTTCCTTGCTTTGAAGTCCTCAAGATGACAAGATAAAGTTGGTTATGATACTTTGTGTGATTGAAGATGAGCTTCAACACACTATGGATGGATGATAAGTGACATGGAGATGGGGGTGCCAAAGGCGTGCTAGTGTTTCTGCAGCATGAGTTTACTCAAACGATGGATGGATAAATGAAGAAGAAGAGGGTTGCATTTATAGAGATGTGTGAGATAAGATCAATGGTTGAGAAGAATTAAGAAGATCAAACGTTGAGAATGACTGAGGAATGTGCGCGAATAGAAAGAGGACAAG
This sequence comes from Cunninghamia lanceolata, assembly GCA_027924645.1. NCBI lineage: Eukaryota > Viridiplantae > Streptophyta > Pinopsida > Cupressales > Cupressaceae > Cunninghamia > Cunninghamia lanceolata. The sequence goes on along the minus strand of BSBN01001021.1, from coordinate 10,160,642 downwards.
TGTCCAAGCTCCATCCTGCAACAAGGGAGTTAACCGAATTGATTGAATAGTTAACAGAATAAACCAATCAGTTAAGTGAATTGATTGGGGAGTGGACTAAATTGATTGATCAGTGAACTCGAATGATTAATTAGTTTAACAGATTTGATTGATGAGTTAACTAATTTTGATTGGAGGATAAATAGGACATGTGGGTGGGGGAATATTAGCTAATTAAATATTTAAAATATTTAATTACATGTGCAACATGGTGAGGTGGAAAAGGTGAGGTGGATTGGTGAGGTGGATTTATGGAATTAGGACTTAGGATAGAGGAATTTATGATTAATTAAATAATGTAGGATTATTTAATTATGTGAGACATTAGAAGAATTTAGGGAATTTATTTAAATAAATTGATTTTTATTTAATTATGGGATAATGAACCAATAAAATAAACTTAGAATATTTTATTTAATTGATAGAAGAAAATAAGAATTAAGATAAATATTAAAATATTTACTTAATTCGACACGAGCCAGTTTTAGGTGTATACATTGTGTACTCATGTAAAGCTTGTTTTCCGTTGCCGATGTGCTTTCTTCTATTTTTTCTTTCTTTTTAACATGTCAAATTATTGGGGCATACATGGGATTCTAAACCTATCCAAATGTTTGAGTGAACAACGAATTTAACAGGAAACCAAATAATAAATTATCGATGTGATTGTACTGAAAAGTGGCTTGTTTTGATTGGAATTGCTCTAGAAGCAACTGAGGTGTGTACTATCTAATGGTTGTGATATTATTATATTCCTTAATTGATGGGGTTTATGATTGTTATTGACAGTAACAAAATTCTATGGATAGAGGCCACAACTTATCAAAGGGAACATGCAGTTATTTTTTGTAGAGCAACACCGAAGTCAAGCTCTAGAAGCCCATGCAGCTGCATTTGCATTATTTAAGGTAAAACACTCTTCCACTCTTTGAGATTTTTTTCTCTAGCATATCAGATGCTTCTTTCTTGTTGTTCTTCCATTTTCATCTTGTCTATAAAATCTGTGGACTGTTTCCTAATGTTGATTTTGTTTTTCTGTAGGTTGCAGGCAATGAAAATCCTTCCATCCTTATTTCCTTTGCTTCAAAAATAATCACTGGAGGGCAGCTCACTTCAAAGTTACACGTGATTGATTTGGGTGCACAACCAGGTATGGTATTTTTTTGCTTCTTGATTTACAATTTGAACTATCTTAAAGTTTGTAAAGTTGTTGGTTTTTCTGTAAAATAATCTCTCTTTTGATATTGCAGATGAACTATAGGAACTATAATCCTATATGCATTACATAAACTTGCCTAGGGTTTGATCTTCTTGCACATTCACTATTTTTACTTACTGTCCTCTTGAATAAATGAAGAACTCCTGCCTAGCCCACTGTCCTCTCTCCTTGTGAATGATGACTACCTTGTGAGAAGAAGGTTGCCTTAGATTGGTGATTGTTTTGCTCTCTGAGTGATTGGTGATTGCCACCTTTTAAACTCTTTACACCATTATTTACTATGGCAATCAACCTTTGTAGCAATTGCATACAATCCTCAATCTGAGAGCTTAAAAGAGCATATACATGTCTCATTGACCTGATTCTTTATTGTAAACAAAAGGGGAAATGCTAGTCTTCTTTTACCCATATTACATTATGCTCCTTTTGACTGACCATGGCAATATTTTCTCCTTAACTTGAGATCTCACTGCCTTAAACTCAAGGCTTCACTACAAAGTCAAAACCATATCAAATAAATCAAATATATCACACAAAACAACAAATATGTTTTGAACAACTAAGCATACCCTTGATATGTTAATTCAAATAACCAACAAAATGCAATATGGAGACAACCGGATAAAGTATCAAAGATAATCAACAAGTAATTGAGAACTAGAAGTAATGGCACCAGAGAAATGCGGGTTTCTATTGATATGCTTCAAAGATCAGGACTTATAATGTCTCTTTTCAAAAATCAAAATTCCCAGAGAGCTTTCCCAAGGTCTTGGTTTCCTTCTTATAGGGGTGAAGGAAGCTACAAGCTTCAGACCTTTCACATTCCAAAAATATCTTTTCAAATACCCACCCCTTGATATGACCTATTACAATATATACTTTTTTGAAAAGTTGTAAAAAGACCACCAATTATATTTTGAATACAAATTGGAAAGCATAAAAATAGAAAGAGACAAAAAGGAGGACATCCAAGATTTGATGGTGCCTATTGATGCCAGCATGAATCTCATTACTCCCCTACTTGATCACTCTTCAAATGCAAGATATTTTTGCTCCCAATGGAAAACAACATAATCACTAGGCCAATTGTATTCTTGAATCAGGAGTAGGTTGGCCTGGTGATGTTTCTATCTTTTGTCCAATAGCACTTTGACATCCATGATGAACTTGACATATCCAGCATCCAGGGCAATCACTCTATCTAGAATAACACTGACACTAAGAGTATTTATGTTGTCATCCTTTTTAAAGAAATCAATGATTTGAGAAACTATCTGGCTAAACTCATTCTTCCATGCATCAAAATCTTTGATCTTTTTATCTTTTGTCAAAATGGAAGGAATAAACTGGTGCTTGAAGGTGGCAAAAGAATCAATCTTTTCTTGCATTTTTTGGCTCTCACCATTGACATATTTGAATTCATCCAGGATCACTTTCACTATCTTCTTGGTTGGCTTGAGTGAAGCCAGAGCACCTGGGACTCTTTGTAGAACCTTGAACAAAGTCAACAATGTATGGTGTGCAAGTTGTCGTTTCTTGTATATTGGGTTCAAAACAAAAAGATTGGCCTTCAACTGAACAATGGCCCGAGATAAGGAGGAATAACATTCATGCACATCTTTCAACTTATCAACAACCAATTTTACTCTATATTCCAAAATGTTTTCAAATACTTCAAGATTTTTCAATTTGGCTTCATCCTTTGTCTTCTCCTTGTACTCTTTCAATTCTTCAATTTCCTTTTCCAACTTTAATTTTACGGCATTCAACTGCTCAATTGGCACTATAGCATCACTAGTTTCTTGTGGCAAGGGGCTTGGTATGGCACAATAGCCTAGCTCTGAGAAGAACTAGTACCCTTCATTTGTTGCTTAAGTTTGACATTTCTAGATACAACTTGTTCACTCCATCATTCAACTCAATCTAAGTTTTCTCATAATCATGCAATCTTCGCTCCAACTTTTTGACAACAGTTTGAGTGAACATTGTAGAGTGCATGGTAAGAGTGGCTGGTTCAAGTACTGATGTATCTTGGAATGTTTTTACTATGGATGTTCCCTTCTTCTCTTGGACTACATCAAGTAATCTTGGCTTGTTGGTGTTTTTCTGTGTGGCCCATATTGCTAGAGTTTCTATTTTTGGGTTGAACCCACAACCACTGACACCATCCTCATAATCAAATTCTGAGACCATCATGGGGTCATCCTGATTCCTTATTTGGTCCAATAGAAACATTTTCTTTAATTCAAGGCCAGAGATGATTAGCATGTTACTCTTCAAGACCAACTATCTAGCCTCCTCAGGGGTAACATTTATTTCGTTAATCTTCATTTCTTTGAAATTTTGGGTCACAATTTGGTCATGATGTGATTCATCAGCACCCATCATATTTATCTCAACTTTCTCCTCAAACTCCCTCATCTTTATTTTCAACCAAAAGTCTTTGAATTTTGGAGTGTTTATGAAATCATCATCCTCCATGAACCTCATTGAGGCCACGACCCTTTCATCTTGTAACTCAATCTCACCTTGTCCTTGTTCCTCCATTCTTGCTTCGGGTTTTGGGCCTTTGTTTCTTCACCAACTAGTGGTTGATCTACTTCCTCTTCATCTCCCATATGCTTCAAAATACTGGCCACCTCCTCAGTACCTCCAACTCCTTCAGCCATTTCATATGGAACCAATAGAGGAACATCATCAGTCTTTTGCCTTTTGGGAGGGGGTGAATTAGAAACTACAGGATCTTGAACTGACATTGCATTAGGGGTGGGCTCTTGAATTACAACTCCTAGTGGCCTCTTGAATGGGAGCTTGCTAGCCTTTGTAGGCTTCTTTTCAGACCTGTCATAGATTCTTTCAAAATTATCAATGACCATATCTATTATCTTCAAGGGGTCCTTCTCATCAACAAAAAAATCCTTCAAAATTAGGGTTTTTCTTTCTCCTGTCATCTTCAATCCTTTTTACAATTTCCCATTTCCTCTTTCTATTATACACTTCATCAAAAGTGACACAATTTTTTATCACATCTTCATCAAAATTGATTTGATGGGATACCCCCATTCTGGTAAGAATGACTTGCCTCACAAAATTCATGTGACCCTTTGGATAACAAACTCAATCGGTCCCTGATTTCAAAGAATACTTAGCCTTCAAATAGGCCTATAGCTCTTCCAAAGTGTCTAAACCAACTGACCAATCACTAAGCATAGTAGAATTAGAAAGGAAAGTACCCTTCTTTGCCTTTTTCATCATATCCTTCTCCATTGAAAGCATTTGCCACATGAAATCAAGGAATGCAATTATATCTGACACAAACTTTGGCAACACATGGGGTGGTTGAGTACACCCATAAACTCTGATTATTGTATGGTCTGGCAAGAAAAACCAATCAGCAAAGTTATGCTTATGACCTTGTACTGGCCTATGAGCAAGATGCCTCAACATCTCTCTAACCTCTTTGGACAACCTAGGAGAAGGGCAACCAAGTGAGTTCATTATTATGATTGCAAACTCATCATGGAATACTACATAATTACAATTCTTGCAATGAATATCCCATTTGTAGCACCAACATTGTGTGGGCAACCTCTACCTCTTCTAGTCAATCATACTCAAATCCATTTTACTGGGCCATTTTCCCCTATTCTGATATAGTATCAAGTGACACAACAAGGAATATTATTTGAAATCAAGGGGTTTCTTGTTTTCTCTGATTTGCAATAGACCATCATGCAACTTCTTTTCAATATATGATGCAAAATCATACTCAATATTCACCTCTGGATTATGAATCCTCATGACCATCATCATCAAATCCATAGGCATTTTGTCTTGGGCATCAATACACAGCACCTAGCATAGAGAAAAGTGTGTCCTCTCGAAATAAACAACAAAATCATCAACAACAAAAGGCTCAACAGCAGTAGATGGAATTTCAACTCTTCTGTTATTAGCCCCTTTTCTCATGTACATGGGCAATTCATCATTCCTATGTGTTTTTCTAAGGCTATTATATTCTTGTTCACTCTTCTTCAAGTCAACCTATGTGAAGGCTTGCTTATCGAGCATGAAACAATCAATAATTGCATTTCTGTCTAATGCTACCAATGGTGACCCATTAGGTAATCTAACTGTCCTGGTGGTTGGATGGTAGCACTGTGCTAATACTTTGATCAATTCAACATCAACAAACACATTTGGAACTACAAGTTTGGCTAGATTCAGGTTCTCGAGGTTGGCAACAGGACCTTGACCATCTTTTTTCCCACAAAAATACCAAAATAGACTCTAACTAGAAATAGGAACCCTGACATCTCAACAACCCTTTGCGATATCCTTAAATATTTTCTTATACCCCTAGTCAACTAAATTTGGAAAAATGTCTAACAGTGACTATTGAAGGGACTACTTCTTTTCTTTAGGGGCAAAGGACCTAGGTTTCTTACTTGTGGATTTGGATTTTTTGGGTGCCATCGTGTTGATACTTTTATGAACTAGGGCTTTGACAGTTTTTTGATCTACTGAACCAATTTATGCAAAGTACCAATTGAAAATCAACTTTTATGAAGAGGATGATGAAATTGACTTACCCAGTTGAATGAAGTTCATAGAACACACTTCAAAGCTTGAGCTCACTATCTAGTATCACCACTGCACTTGCTTGAATGAGGAAATACAAGGGAATTTTAGGCTTTATTTTGCTATAAAGCTGGTCATTTTGCCATTTACTCTGGTTCATGCCAGGATTGAGAAAATCTGTGTGTTTAAATCACTTCAAACATAGTCTGTTTATCATCATAGATCAAACAAACAAAATATTTCACCAGTTTTATAGTCATTTCAATGATTACAGCACACCTGCCACCATAAATGATGGCCTTTGCGGGGTGATGGTGCTATTACTCTAGCATCCAATGCTCAACACACTACTACAAAGTCAATTTGTTTGCTCCATGGGATGGTGGGAGAACACCTGGCAGTCATCTTTACCGGTTATCATTTACCGCTACCCGTAGACCTAGTGAGGTCACTGTTGCGAGGAAGTGGGGTAACCTGCATCATTTTGACCTTTACCGCGTTACTGCACACCGAGGGAGTAGACATTGCAGGGTCGTGGTACCATTATGTTTATTGACTTGTTCCCTACCACTGCACTGCAAACCGTTTCTTTGAGCATCGAGGGACTGTGGTATACTAAACATCACTTGAAACCTTTCACCTCACTACCACACTCCTTCATTGAACCTATCGTGTACCACAGTATTCAACACTTACATAACTTAAACTCCTTATACCTCCATATCACAAGCCTCACTTGAGGCCAACATAGGGGCATGGTGTACTATTTTCCTCTACTCCTTACCGCATTATTGTTGGTTATTCTTTTGACTACCACAGGACCATGGTGAAGTATCGTATGCCACTTAAATTTATACTGCCAGCCCACCACTTTGTTTTGAGACTACTGTGGAGTTGCGGTAATTAATCTCTGCATATCGTGATGACACAAGTGCAATCTCTTCATGCTACGGGATAGTGATAACTACTTCCTTGTTATCCTTGGTTCCCGCACACTCGCCAAGACCTTTTGAGTGACCTGTTGGACTGCGGTGAGAAACAAAAACACATCAATGGTAAAAAATACAAATATCTTTCACATGGACTTGGTATGGGGTGCTTATGAATGACTCCTAGAATAATTTTAAAAGAAATATGGTTCCCAAAGATGGATTTATGGAAGGAAAATTGCATGAAACCAAGTGGGACTATGAGAATTTTGAATGGTCCTAATAGAGACCACATTTTTTTAGGCATTCTATCAAATAGTTCATGTGCCTTGTCCATGGTTCCACATTTTGCATACATGTCTACTAGGGCAGTTGGAACTACAATATCTGACAAAATTCCTCTATCCTTCATGCTTTGATGGATGTCCATACCCTGTTCCAAAGCAATACTCTAGATTTTATTATATTGGCACAACATCAACTATTTAAATTGAAGCCACAAAGACAATTTAGATATTTAGAAATTTTAAAGGCTATTGAGTTTTCTTCTTTTAGCTAATGGGCAACTTCTTTCTGTGTAAATTTCTCATTTCTCTCATCTTACCTCATTACACAGGTTGTTGCTCTTACACTATTTACCCTTGTCCCTTGTGACATTATATTCAACCATTATTCCTATTTTACTATATATGTCAATTGAGGTAAGAATTCTTGTTTAATGAAGTTTGAAATTCTATTTGATATTCAAATATGCTTAACATTGAAACCACTTTAATTTTCTTAAAACTGCATTTCTATCTTTGACTTGATTGTTTTTTAATGCCATTTAGATGATAAAGTTTATCCAGTCTACTCAATTCATCACTAAAGATATACTTATGTATCATAAGGAAAGCAACACTCCTACGTTGGCACGAACATCAAATCTAAACAAGGAGCTAGGACAGGTTTGTGCAAGTCACAATTAAATGTGTTTGAAATAGATAGTTTAACAGTTGCTTGATAAAAATTTACAGACAAAGATAAAAAAAATATGTTTTTGTATTAAATTTTAAAGTTTAAACCATTTTCCAATTTGTTGTTTGTTACATTTTTTGTTAGTTAAAACCCTCTCTCCCCTATGAAATAAATTCCTAGAACAAACAAGGAAAAACATCATCAGTGTTATTGAGTCTCTTTTTGGCTGGCCTTACTATGTCACCTGGACTTTGTAGACCATGAAGGGGGCCCACAACTTGGAAAGTTCAAGCCCAGTTTTGCAACTATGTAGTCCATGAGACCACATTTTTTGAGGCATTCTATCAAACAGTTCATGTGCCTTGTCCATGGTTCCACATTTTGCATACATGTCTACCAGGGTAGTTGCAACTACAATATCTGAAGGAATCAAGGCTTCCATATACTTCAAAGGAAATTTTATTGAATGCATATCTTTTTTTATGATCTTCTTTATCAAGTCCAACAATTGTTACTTTCTTATTGATAATGTTCTATAGATTTTTCATTATGGTCCAACTGGGAAAACTTTAAAAAAATCATTAATCGAGTACTAAAAACTATATTTTTTCTTTGCAGGTCCTCTCTTTGTTGTTTGCAATAATCCTTAGTACCATGGTTTCACCCACAAGGAATGATTATGATAGTGATATGACTGTAAAGGAATAAGAGGACATTCTCAAAAGGTAGTGATAGTCATTTGAGGTTGAGCAGCACTTAAAAACCAATGGATGATAGGGTTACACTGAGAGCCATAAGTAGAAGACACATGGACGTTTGAAACAATATAGTGAGAAGAGTGTGAAGAGATTGGACAGTTTCAATCTAACCTAGAAACACAAATTGAAGGTCCTGATAAATAGCATCATGGCAATAATAGTGTTTCCAAAATAATTATGACCATGGTAGAAGTACTCCTCAAATTTGAGTGAATATGTTTGCAAACGAGGATGTATGACAGTGAGGATTGAAAGGACAATCTATGAAAGAGCTTTCAACTATGCATGAAGAAAACCTACAAGTGACTTTCAAGGGGCAGAGATTCATGCAAGAGATAGTGATCATACAAACATTAAAAGATAATCTTAGAGTCAATGAGAAGAACTATGCAAAGGTTACAATCTTGTTAGTGTCTCAAGAGGCATTTAAAGGGGTAAGGAGATAGCCTTCTAGTATGCATTTGATAGTGCCAAATCTCATGATAGTCAAGAGTCTTCATGTTATATGCATGAACACCTAGGACAGTACCATAGAGTTGGTACAAGTGAGCAACAACAAGGTTGAGGGTTATCATGAGCTATCTGCCAAGACACAGATATTTTACAACAATAATATCATAATGGGATGTTGATTTCTACATTACAGGTGATGATATGATATGACAATTGTTCATGATAGTGATGTGATAAGTGATAGGACCAATGATGGACTGTGTGACCTTGTAACAGTCTAGCAGATGACATAGAGTGCATACCTAGGTAATAGTATTAGTGATGAACTATTTTCAGGGAATTTGGAAAAGATACAGTGATATCAAAGGTAGTCAAGGCATTCAATAGAGGAGCAGTATTCTATGTTGATGGGAGGCAAAGTACAAGTGAAAGCATGCTAGAATAATGAGCTAGGTAGTGGTAGTCATGAGGCATTGTTATTTTATAAATAGAAAATGCATGACAGTAGGTTGACAAGAGATTGAACAATGCATTTCAAGAAGCTATAAGTTTGACTAGGACAATGCATAGCCTATTCATAAGGCAATGTTGAATAATAGTCCATAACAATTGAGGCATCCTACCAAAGATGACACTCATCAGAGATAAGGATAGCTTATTGCTACAGGTAATGATTGACAGTGGCATCTTATGAACTAGAGCAAGTTGGGTGCATGAGACAGGATCTCTACAAAGATGACAGTGTGATCTTGAACTAGGACAGTGAGCTTCATGGGACAATCATGGATTTGTGAAGAAGACATCTATGAATGTCTTTGTGCTTCTATGCTCAGTGATACTCAAAAAATCAATTTCTTGCTCATTCTTTGAGCTATGTATTGTAACCATGAAGTTTTTTTTAGCAAAGAGAAAGCATTGTAACTTATTTTCCAATCTGTATGCTATTTGTAAGCATTTTTATCAATAAAACAAGATGTTTTTACCTTCACAAAGTTGTTTCATTGTGCAAGCTTCAAAATGGTTGATGTGATTTTGTGGTGATGCTTCTTCCCCTTGATTAAAATGACTAAATATACTATTAATTGACATCAATTAATAATTAAATTGACTAAATATACTACCAAATTGATCAAAATGATGATTAAAATTAATGACTAAATACACTACCAATGGACAGAAATCAGTGAATAAAAATGACTAAATAAGTGACCAGTTAACAACAATCAATGACTAAATTAATGACTAAATATATCAGTGAATAAAAAATGACTAAATAAGTGACCAGATTACAATAATCAATGACTAAATATACTACCAAATAGATCAATCAAAACAACCAGTAAATGACTAAAAATGGTTTAGTCATCAATTTGGTCGTGTTATAAATGATTGAAATAAACTACAAATGGTCATGTGACCATGTTTGGTCATTTATAAGCAGTTTTTAGTAGTTTTTTCAGTCATATATTGTTATTTCTGTACTAGTGAGATGAATGTGGTTACAGTGTGCTTAGGAAGGTGTTAAAAGTGGTGTTAAATGTGATGTTAGGATGTGTTGATTTTAAGTGTCTACATTTTGCCCCTCTTTGAAATGGCATTATAACTATAAGAAGCAATGCCATTTCAAAGAAAGTAGATATGTGCACTTGGGATAACATTGGTGATAACATGCCCCAAGCATTGAGATTTTGATTTTAAGCTTGATTGAATGATTATTGGTTTTGATACTTAATGCTTGGAGGGATTTTGGATTTAGAATGTCAACCTTGATTTTGGATGATTGGGTTTAGGGATGCCCCTTTGATAGGACAAGAAAGTTAGAAGAAAATGGGTCTACTTTCGAAATGGATGAAATGGGGACAATATAATTAGGGATGGCTGAAAAAGATTAGGGGGTTGGTAAAAATGAGAAGATAGTTAGTTAGAGGATGGATATTGAAGATGAAAATCTATAAAATAATGGAAAAGAGAGAGATGGAAATTAAATATGAATGATGAATGTTAATAAAATGGAAGGATAGAAGATAAGGAATGAAAGGGTTATTTAAATTTTTAGATAACCAAGATTGAAATGATGGTGAAAGGCTAGGTGGATATGATGGGGTGTGAAAGAAAATGTACATGCTTATGAAATTTGCATAAAGTACCAACTACTATGAGAAACCTTATGTTTATTATAAGATAGGTATTATGCATCATGATATAAGGGATCATGATGATGATGTGTCAAATGTGTAAAGGACTGACCCAAAAATATAAAGTTGCAAGCAAGTAAAAAAATATTACTTAGCCTTTTTTCCAAATTTTTATTTTCCGAATTGTCCACATCTACAATTAAAACTTTTGATGTAATTTGGTGCACAATAATTTATATATGTTTATCATAAATTCACACCCCGTGGGATCGATAAACTCTTTGAATTTCATTAACCAACTGATTCTGACTATGCTCCATAGTTATCTTAACACTAATTAATGGATGACATTTGGCACCATTATATGGAAGACCATGATGTTGTCATGATACACTACAAGAACTTCTACAGATACAATAAAAAAAGATAAACCCATCAAGCAAACAACACATACAAGCATTTATGCAAGAATAGAAAACAAGATTTTTCCCCTAGTCAAGCTAAGAACCTAATTTTGATAATGATAATGATAACTGGTAGATTTGAAAAGATATATCCTGATGATTGGCTTTGTTGTACCTCCAAGCAACAATATATGCAAGGGAGGTTGATGATGGAATGATATATCCTAAATCCGTGATGATGTGTTTAGAACTGAGCAAGACTAAGGACATGGTTGATGGTTTTGTTTGCATTTTGGTATTGATTTGGATTGCATTGATATGATGGTATACTAGATAATGTGATGGATTTGGATTTCTTGCATTTGAATGGATTACTTTTTGAGGATCATGATTGGATTTGGATTTTTCTTTGGGTAGTCTTTTGATCTTTGTTGCAGGATGGGATTGGTTGTCTACATATGATAACCAGTGACTAGACAATGCCAAATATGGAAACAAGGATGGGAGATGAATTGGATGGAAAGATTAAGGGATTGTGGATAGAAGTCCAATGTTGGAAGATGGAAGATCTCCAAGGACTATGTCGCAAAGGAAAAATATGCCCTACTTTAAAAATGCCCCTTTCAGAATGCTAAATCAAAGGGATAAAGTGTACTTCATTTAAGGTAAAAATATCTTCCACTCTTTGAGATTATTTTCTCTAGCATATCAGATGCTTCTTTCTTGTTGTTTTTCCATTTTCATCTTGTCTCTAAAATCTGCGGAGTGTTTCCTAACGTTGATTTTGTTTTTCTGTAGGTTGCAGGCAATGAAAATCCTTCCATCCTTATTTCCTTTGCTTCAAAAACAATCACTAGAGGGCAGCTCACTTCAAAGTTACACGTGATTGAGCTGGGTGCACAGCCAAATATGGTATTCTGTTGCTTCTTGATTTGCAATTTGAACTAGCTTAAAGTTTTTAGAGTCGTTGGTTTTTCTATAAAATAAGCTCTCTTTTGATATTGCAGATGAACTATAGGAATTGTAATCCTATATGCATTGCATAAACTTGCCTAGGGTTTGATCTTCTTGCACATCCACTATTTTTGCTAACTGCCCTCTTGAATAAATGAAGCCCTCCTGCCTAGTCCACTGTCCTCTCTCCTTGTGAATGATGACTGCCTTGTGAGAAGAAGACTACCTCAGACTGGTGATTGTTTTGCTCTTTGAGTGATTGGTTATTGCTACCTTTTAAACTCTTTACACCATTATTTACTATGACAATCAACCTTTGTAACAATCACATACAATCCTTAATCTAATAGCTTAAAAGAGCATATACATGTCTCATTGACCTAATTCTTTATTGTAAACAAAAGGGGAAATATTGGTTTTCTTTTACCCATATCGCATTATGCTCCTTTTGACTGACCATGGAAATATTTTCTCCTTAACCTGAGATCTCACTACCTTAAACTCAAGGCTTCATTACAAAGTCAAAACTCTATCAAATAAATCAAATAAATCACACAAAACAACAAATGTGTTTTGAAGAACTAAGCATACCCTTGATATGTTAATTCAAATAACCAAGAAAATGCAATATGGAGACAGCCAGATAAAGTATCAAAGATAATCAATGTACGTAATTGAGAACTAGAAGTAATGGCACCAGAGAAATGTAACTTTATGTTGATATGCTTCAAAGATCAGGACTTACAATGTCTTTTTTTAAAAATAAAAATTCCCAGAGAGCTTTCCCAAGGTCTCAGTTTCCTTCTTATAGGGGTGAAGGAAGCTACAAGCTTCAGACCTTTCGCATTCCAAAAAATTTCTTTTCAAATACCCACCCCTTGATACAAGCTATTATAATATATACTTTTTCGACAAGTCTTAAAAAAACCACCAATTATATTTTGAATACAAATTGGAAAGCATAAAAATAGAAAGAGACAAAAAGGATGATGTTCAAGATTTGATGGTGCCTATTGATGCCAACATGATGCTCATTGCTCCCCTACCTGATCACTCTTCAGCTACAAGATATTTTTGTTCCAAATGGAAAATAACATAATCACTAGGCCATTTATATTCTTGAATCTGGAGCAGGTTGGCCTGGTGATGTTTCCATCTTTTGTCCAATAGCACTTTGACATCCATGACAAACTTGGCATATCCAACATCTAGGGCAATCACCCTATCCAGAATAACATTGAAATTGAGAGTATTTATGTTGTCATCCTTTTTCAAGAAATCAATGGTTTGAAAAACTATCTGGCTAAACTCATTCTTCCATGCATCAAAATCTTTGATCTTTTAATCTTCTGTCAAAATGGAAGGAATAAAATGATGCTTGAATGTGGCAAAAGAATCAATCTTTGCCTGCATGTTTTGGCCCTCACCATTGAGATATTGGAATTCATCCAGGATCATTTTCACCATCTTCTCAATTGGCTTGAGTGAAGCCGGAGCACCTGGGTCTCTTTGTAGAACCTTGCACAAAGTCATCAATGTATGGTCTGTAGGTTGCCATTTCTTGTATATTGGGTCCAAAACAAAAAGATTGGCCTTCAACTGACCAATGGCCTGAGATAAGGAGGAATAGCATTCATGCACATCTTTCAACTTGTCATCAACCAATTTTACTCTGTATTCCAAAATTTTTTCAAATACTTCAAGATTTTTCAATCTGGCTTCATCCTTTGTCTTCTCATTATGCTCTTTCAATTCTTCAATTTCCTTTTCCAACTTCAATTTTAATGCATTCAAATGCTCAATTGGCACTGTAGCATCACTGGTTTCTTGTGGCACAAGGGCTTGGTATTGCACAATAGCCTAGCTCTGAGAAGAACTAGTACCCTTCATTTGTTGCATGAGTTTGACATTTTCTAGATACAACTTGTTCACTTCATCATTCAACTCAATCTGAGTTTTCTCATAATCATGCAATCTTTGCTCCAACTTTTTGACAACAGTTTGAGTGAACATTGCAGAGTGCATGGTAAGAGTGGCTGCTTCAAGAACTAATGTATCCTGGAATGTTTTTACTATGGTTGTCCCCTTCTTCTCTTGGACTACATCAAGTAATCTTGGCTTGTTGGTGTTTTTCTATGTGGCCCATACTGCTAGAGTTTCTATTTTTGGGTTGAACCCACAACCACTGACACCATCCTCATAATCAAATTCTGAGACCATCATGGGGTCATCCTGATTCCTTACTTGGTCCAATAGAAACATTTTTTTCAATTTAAGGCCAGGGATGATTAGCATATTACTCTTCAAGACCAATTGTCTAGCCTCCTCAGGGGTAACATTTATTTCATCAATCTTCATTTCTTTTAAAGTTTGGGTCACAATTTGGTCATGCTGTGATTCATCAGTACCCATGTTATTTAACTCAACTTTCTCCTCAAACTCCCTCATCTTTATTTTCAACTAGAAGTCTTTGAATTCTGGAGTATATATCAAATCATCATCCTCCATGAACCTCATTGAGGCAACGACCCTTTCATCTTCTTGTAACTCTAGGTCACCTTGTCCTTGTTCCTCCATTCTTGCTTCAAGTTTGTGGGCCTCTGTTTCTTCACCAACCAGTGGTTGATCTACTTCCTCTTCATCGCCCATATGCTTTAGAATACTGGCCACCTCCTCAGTATCTCCAACTCCTTCAGTCATTTCATATGGAACCAATGGAGAAACATCATCAGTCTTTTGCCTTTTGGGAGGAGGTGAATCAGAAACTGTAGGATCTTGAACTGACATTGTATCAGGGGCAGGCTCTTGAATTACAAATCCTGGTGGCCTCTTGACTTGGAGCTTGCTAGCCTTTGTAGGCTCCTTTTCAGACTTGTCATATATTCTTTTAAAATTATCAATGACCATATCTATTCTCTTCAAGGGGTCCTTCTCATCAACAAAAAATCCTTCAAAATTAGGGTTTTTCTTTCTCCTGTCATCCTCAATCCTTTTACAATTTCCCATTTCCTCTTTCTATTATACACTTCATCAAAAGTGACACAATTTTTTATGACATCCTCATCAAAATTGATTTGATGGGATACCCCCATTCTGGTAAGAATGACTTGCCTGACAAAATTCATGTGACCCTCTAGATCATAAACTCTTTCGGTCCCTAATTTCAAAGAATACTTAGCTTTCAAATAGGCCTGCAACTCTTCCAAAGTGTCTAAACCAACTGACCAATCACCAAACATAGTAGAATCAGGAAGGAAATTGTCATTCTTTGCCTTTTTCATCACATCCTTCTCAATCTAAAGCATCTTCCACATGAACTCAAGGAATGCAATTCTATCTGGCACAAACTTTGGCAACACATGGGGTGGTTGAGTACACCCATAAACTCTGATTATTGTATGGTCTGGAAAGAAAAACCAATCAGCAAAGTTATGCTTATGACCTTGTGGTAGCCTATGAGAAAGAGGCATCAATATCTCTCTGACTTCTTTGGTCAATCTGGGAGAAGGGAAACCAAGTGAATTCATTATTCTAATTGCAAACTCATCATGGAATACTACATAATTACAATTCTTGTAATGAATATCCTATTTGTAGCACTAGCATTGTGTGGGCAACCTCTGCCTCTTCTGGTCAATCATACTCAAATCTATTTTTCTAGGCTATTTTCCCCTATTATGATATTGTATCAATTGACACAAGAAGGAATAGTATTTGAAATCAAGGGATTTCTTGTTTTCTCTGATTTGCAATAGACCATCATGCAACTTCTTTTCAATATATGATGCAAAATCATACTCAATATTCACCTCTGGATTCTGAATCCTCATGGCCATCATCATCAAATCCATAGGCATTTTGTCTTTGGCATCAATACCCAGCACCTGGCATAGAGAAAAGTATGTCCTCTTGAAATAAATAGCAAAATCATCAACAACAAAAGGCTCAACAATAGTGGATGGAATTTCAATTCTTTTGTTATTAGCCCGATTTCTTGTGTACATGGGCAATTCATCATTCTTGTTTGTTTTTTTGAGGCTTTTATATTCTTGTTCACTCTTCTTAAAGTCAACCTATGTGAGGGCTTGCTTACTAAGCATGAAACAATCAATAATTACATTTCTATCCAATGCTAACAATGGTGACCCATTAGGCAATCTAACCATCTTGGTGGCTGGATTGTAGCACTGTGCCAATACTCTGATCAGTTCAACATCAAAAAACATATTTGGAACTACAAGTTTTGCCAGATTTAGGTTCTAGGGGTTGGTAACAAGACCTTGACCATCTTTTTTCCCACAGAAATACCAAAATAGACTCCAACCAGAAACAAGAACCCTGGCATCTCGACAATCCTCTACTATATCCTTAAATGTTTTCTTATACCCCTTGTCAAGTGCATTTGGAAAAATGTCTAATAGCGATTGTTGAAGGGACCACTTATTTTCTTTAGGGGCAGAGGACTCAGCTTTCTTACTTGTGGATTCGTATTTTTTGGTTGCCATTGTGTTGATACTTTTATGAACTAGGGTTTTGACATTTTTTTGATCTACTGAACTAATTTATAAAAAAATACCAACTGAGTATCAACTTTTATGAAGAGGATGATGAAATTGACTTACCTAGTTGAATGAAGTTCATAGAACACACTTCAAAGCTTGAGTTCACCGTCTAGGATCACCACTGCACTTGCTTGAATGATGAAATACAAGGTAATTTCAGGCTTTATTTTTCTATGAAGCTGGTCATTTTGCCATTTACTCTGGTTCGTGCAAAGATTGAGCAAATCTGCATGCTTAAATCACTTCAAACACAGTCTGTTGATCATCATAGATCAGATGGAAAAAATATTTCACCAATTTTGTAGTCATTTCAATGATTACCGCACACCCACCACCATAAATGATGGCCTTTGCAGGGCGGCGGTGCTATTACTCCAGCATCCAATGCTCAGCGCAGTACTGTAAAGTCAATTTTTTTGCTCTGTGGGATGGTAGGAGAACACTTGGCAGTCATCTTTTATCGGTTACCATTTACTGCTACCCCGCAGACCTAGTGAGGTCATTATTGCGGGGCAGGGTGTAACCTGCATTATTTTAACCTTTGCTGCGTTACCGCACACCGAGGGAGTGGACATTGTGGGGTTGCGATACCATTATGTTTATTGACTTGTTCCCTGCCAGAGTACCACAAACCTTTTCTTTGACCATCACGAGACTGTGGTATACTAAACATCACATGAAGCCTTTCATCTCACTACTGCACTCCTTCATTGAAACTATCATGGGGCCTCAATATTCAAAACTTACATAACTTATACTCCTTATACTACCATACCAAAAGCCTCACTTGAGGCCACTGCGAGGGCACGGTGTACTATTTTCCTTTGCTCCGTCTTACCACAATACTGCCGGTTATTCTCTTGACTACCATAGGACTACGGTGAAGTATCATATGCCACTTAAATTTATACTACCAGCCCGCCACTTCATTTTGAGACTGCTACGGGGCTGCGGTAATCGATCTCTACATACCATGACGCTGCAAGTGCAATCTCTTCGTGCTGCAGGATAGCAATAACTATTCCCTTGTTATCCTTGGTTCCTACACACCCGCCAAGATGTTTTGAGTGACCTACGAGACTGTTGTGAGAGACAAAAACACATCAATGGTCAAAAATACAAATATCTTTCACATGGACTTGGTATGGGGTTCTTATGAATGACTCTTGGAATAATTTTAAAAGAAATATGGATCCCTAAGATGGATTTATGGAAGGAAACTTGCATGAACCAAGTGGGACTATGAGAATTTTGAATTGTCCTAACAAAGACCACATTTTTTTATCCATTCTATCAAACAGTTCATGTGCCTTGTCCATGATTCCACATTTTGCATACATGTCTACCAAGGTAGTTGCAACTACGACATCTAACAAAATTCCTCTATCCTTCATGCTTTAATGGATGTCCATACCCTGTTCCAAAGCAATACTCTAGATTTTATTATATTGGCACAACATCAACTAAAACTAAAGCCACAAAGACAATTTAGATATTTAGAAATTTTAAAGGCTACTAAGTTTTCTTCTTTTAGCTAATGGGCAATTTCTTTCTATGTAAATTTCTCGTTTCTCTCATCTTTCCTCATTACACAGGTTGCTACTCTTACACTATTTACCCTTGTGACATTATATTCAACCATTATTCCTATTTCACTGTATGTGTCAATTGAGGTAAGAATTCTTGTTTAATGTAGTTTGAAATTCTATTTGATATTCAAATATGCTTAACATGGAAACCACTTTAATTTTCTTAAAACTACATTTATGTCTTTGACTTGCTTCTTTTTTAATGGCATCTAGATGATAAAGTTTATCCAATCTACTTAATTCATCAATAAAGATATACTTATGTATCATACGGAAAGAAACACTCCTACTTTGGCACAGACATCAAATTTGAACGAGGAGCTAGGACAGGTCTGTGCAAGTCACAATTAAATGTGTTTGAAATAGATAGTTTAACAGTTGCTTGATAAAAATTTACAAAGATGAAAAATATGTTTTTGTATTAAAGTTTAAAGCTTAAACCATTTTCCAATTTGTTGTTTGTTACAGTTTTTGTTAGTCAAAACCCTCTCTCCCCTGCAAAATGAATTCTTGGAACAAGTGAGGAAAAACATCATGAGTGTTATTGAGTCTCTTTTGGGATGGCTTTACTGTGCCACCTGGACTTGGTAGACCATGAAGGGTACCCACAACTTGGAAAGTTCAAGCCCAGTTTTGCAACTATGTAGTCCATGAGCACACATTTTTTTATGCATTCTATCAAACAATTCATGTGCCTTGTCCATGGTTCAACATTTTGCATACATGTCTACCAGGGTAGTTGCAACTACAACATCTGAAGGAATCAAGGAATCAAGGCTTCCATATACTTCAAAGGAAATTTTATTGAATGCATATCTTTTTTATGATCTTGGCTATCAAGTCTAGCAATTGTTAGTTTCTTATTGATAATATTCTATAGATTTTTCATTTTGGTCCAACTAGGAAAACTTAAAAAAAAAAATCATTGATCAAGTATTGAAAACTGTATTTTTGCTTTGCAAGTCCTCTCTTTGTTGTTTGCAATAATCCTTTGTATCATGGTTTTACCCACAAGGAATGATTATGGCAATAATATGACCATAAAGGAATAAGAGGACCTTCTCAAAAGGCAGTGATAGTCATTTGAGGCTAAGAAACACTTAAAGACCCATGGATGATAGGGTTACACTGAGAGCCATAAGTAGAAGACATAGGGACGTTTGAAACAATATAGTGAGAAGAGTGTGAAGAGATTGGATAGTTTCAATCTAACCTAGAAACACAAAGTGAAGATCCTAATCAAATGGCATCATGGCAATGACAGTGTTTCCAAAACAATTATGACCATGGTGGAAGCAGTCCTCAAACTTGAGTGAATATGTTTGCAAACAAGGATGTATGATAGTGAGGATTGAACGGACAGTCTATGAAAGAGCTTCCAGCTATACATGAAGAAAACCTACAAGTGACTATCAAGGGGTAGAGATTCATGCAAAAGACAGTGATCATGCAAACATTAAAAGATAATCTTAGAGTCAATGAGAAGAACTATGCAAAGGTTACAATCTTGTCAATGTCTCAAAAGGCATTTAAAAGGGTAAGGAGATAGCCTTCTAGTATGCATTTGATAGTGCCAAATCTCATGATAGTCAAGAGTCTTCATGTTAGATGCATGAACATGTAGGACAGTACCATAGAGTTGGTACAAGTGAGCAGCAACAAGGTTGAGGGTTATCATGAGCTATCTGCCAAGACACATATATTTTTCAATAGCAGTATCATAATGGGATGTTGATTTCAATATTAGAGGTGATGATATGATATGATAGTTGTTCATGATAGTGATCTGATAAGTGACAGGACTAATGATGGACTATGTGAACTTGTAACAGCCTAGAATATGACATAGAGTGCATACGTAGGTAACAGTAGTAGTGATGAACTGTTTTCAAGGAATTTGGAAAAGATATAGTGATGTCAAAGGTAGTCAAGGAATTCAATAGAGGGGCAATGTTCTATGTTGATGGGAGGCAGAGTACAAGTGAAAGCATGCCAGAATAATGAGCTAGGTAGTGGCAGTCATGAGGCATTATTATTTTATAAAGGGAAAATGCATGATAATGGGTTGACAAGAGATTAGACAATGCATTTCAAGAAGCTACAAGTTTGATTAGGACAACGCATAGCCTAGTCATAAGGAAATGTTGAATAACAATCCATGACAATTGAGGCATCCTACCAAAGATGACAATCATTAGAGGCATAATCATCAGAGATAAGGATAGCTTATTGCTATAGGTAACAATTCATAGTGGCAACTTATGAACTAGAGCAAGTTGGGTACATGAGATAGGATCTCTACAGAGATGACAGTGTGATCTTGAATTGGGGTAGTGAGCTTCATGGGACAGTCATGGATTTGTGAAGGTTTTTTTGCAAAGAGAAAGGATTGTAACTTATTTTCAGATTTGTATGTTGTTTGTAAGCATTTTTATCAATAAAACAAGTTGTTTTTACCTTCTCAAAGTTGTATCATTGTGCAAGCTTCAAAATTGTTGATGTGATTTTTGTGGTGATGCTTCTTCCCCTTGATTAAAATGACTAAATATACTACTAATTGACGTCAATTAATAATTAAATTGACTAAACATACTACCAATTGACAGAAATCAATGAACAGTGAATAAAAATGACTAAATATACTACCAAATTGATCAAAATGATGATTAAAATTAATGACTAAATACACTACCAATGGACAAGAATCAAGGAATAAAAATGACTAAATAAGTGACCAGTTAACAACAATAAATGACTAAATTAACAACTAAATATATCAGTAAATAAAAAATGACTAAATAAGTGACCAAATTACAGCAATCAATGACTAAATATACTACCAAATCGATCAATCAAAACAACCAATAAATGACTAAAAATGGTTTAGTCATCAATTTGGTCGTGTTATAAATGACTGGCAATAAACTACTGATGGTCACGTGACCATGTTTGGTCATTTATAAGTAGTTTTTTCAGTCATATATTGTTGCTTCTATAGTAGTGAGATGAATGTGGTTAAAGTGTGCTTAGGAAGGTGTTAAAAGTGGTGTTTAATGTGATTTTAGGATGTCTGTATTTTAAGTGTCAACATTTTACCCCTCTTTGAAATGGCATTCCAACTATAAGAAGTAAAGTCATTTCAAAGAAAGTAGATATGTACACTTGGGATGACATCGGTGATAGCATGCCCCAAGCATTGAGATTTTGATTTTAATCTTGATTGAAGGATTAAGATTTATTTGATTGATTGAAGTTGATTGAATGATTATTGGTTTTGATACTTAATGCTTGGAGGGATTTTGGATTTAGAATGTCAAGCTTGATTTTGGATGATTGGGTTTACGGATGCCCCTTTGATAGGACAATAAAGTTAGAAGAAAATGGGTCTGCTTTCGAAATGGATGAAATGGGGACAATATAATTAGGGATGGCTGAAAAAGATTAGGGGGCTGGTAAAAATGAGAAGATAGTTAGTTAGAGGATGGATATTGAAGATGAAAATCTATAAAATAATGGAAAAGAGAGAGATGGAAATTAAATATGAATGATGAATGTTAATAAAATGGAAGGATAGAAGATAAGGAATGAAAGGGTTATTTAAATTTTTAGATAACCAAGATTGAAATGATGGTGAAAGGCTAGGTGGATATGATGGGGTGTGAAAGAAAATGTACATGCTTATGAATCTTGCATAAAGTACCAATTGCTATGAGCAACCTTATGTTTATTATAACATCTACATTATGCATCATGATATAAGGGATGATGATGATGATGTGTCAAATGTGTAAAGGACTGACCCAAAAATATAAAGTTGCAAGCAGGTAAAAGAATACTACTTAGCCTATTTTCTGAATTGTCCACATCTACAATTAAAGCTTTTAATGTAATTTGGTGCACAATAATTTCTATATGTTTATCAGAAACTCACACCCCCTGGGATTGATAAACTCTTTGAATTTCATTGACCAACTGATTCTGACTATGCCCCATAGTTATCCTAACACTGATTAATGGATGACATTTGGCACCATTATATGGAAGACCATGATGTTGATGTCATGATACACTACAAGAACTTATACAAATACAATAAAAAAACATAAACCCATCAAGCAAACAACACATACAAGCATTTATGCAAGAATAGAAAACAAGATTTTTCCCCTAGTCAAGCTAAGAACCTAATTTTGATGATGATAATGATAACTGGTAGATTTGGAATGATATATCTTGATGATTGGCTTTGTTGCACCTCTAAGCAACAATATATGCAAGGGAGGTTGATGAGGGAATGATATATCCTAAAATCTACAATGATGTGTTTAGAGCTAAGCAGGACTAAGGACAAGGTTGATGGTTTTGTTTGCATTTTGGAATTGATTTGGATTGCATTGATATGATGGTATACTAGATAATGTGATGGATTTGGATTGCTTGCATTTGGATGTATTACTTTTTGAGGATCATGATTGGATTTGGATTTTTCTTTGGGTAGTCTTTTGATCTTTGTTCATGGGATTGGTTGTCTACATATGATAACCAGTGATCAAAAAATGCCAAATATGGAAGCAAAGATGGGAGATGAATTGGATGGAAAGATTAAGGGATTGTGGATAGAAGTGCAAGGCTAGAAGATGGAAGATCTCCAAGGACTATGTCGCAAAGGAAAAATATGCCCTACTTTATAAATTCCCCTTTCAGAATGCTAAATCAAAGGGATAATGCGTACTTCATAAGTCATACAAGATGCTTGGTAGATTTGTTATAGAAGGATTGGCAATGTCTAGATTTTGTCAAAGCAAGTTTCAAGAGTTTGGCCTAGTCCTTATCAAGATCAAAGTCAAGTAGGGATGATGGATGGGAATGATGGAAGGAATATGTGGATATGGCGGATTAGATTTATATGAGGGGGATAGGATGGGATTAATGAGATAACTTTCCCCTAAGTGTAGGTACATAGACAATTGATTTACACATGATGCCTATGAATGGGTTTTCATCATGGTACTTATCCAAAGCACCATGGAATGGTTTTCACCATTAGATGAATGATTTTCTCTTTACCATTTTAATTTTTTTGATCTTTCTCATTTTGATTTTTTGATTTTTCTCATTTTTTATTTTTTTGAATTTTTCTCCATTTTTTAAAATTTTTTTTTATTTTTTTGCATTACTAATTGGATGGCATTGATAGCTAGATATTCAAAGGGTCTTCACATGTCCCTTCTCATCTGATATAGTCGATGTAGATGCTATTGTCATAAAATGCCAGTAGTGACCTACCTGGAGTAACTGCCACATTAGGATTAAAGTGCTCTTGTATAATCCAATTATGTTTGTGTAATCTTCATTGATAATGGAGTTGACCTTATATGAATTTATACATCTTGGTTGGGTACCATCATAGCCCTTATGATAAAGCATTGCTGCTACAATGGGATGGATGTGGGATGTGGAGTTTATGGATTTAAGGCATGATTTTGGATTTGGATGGATGACATTGGATGTGGAATTAGGTGATTTAGATTGAATTGCATAATTATTGACTCGCCCTACTTGGGATGGTGGATTATGGAGTTTGGGTTTGTTATATGTGAAAAATAGAAGAGGGGATGAATGGTATCAAAATGTATCAAATCAAACCCTCCTTTCACAATAACGTTCAAGGAAAAAATTGAGCCAAGTCACTACAAAATGGATGAGGACTCAGCTACATATTTTGTGTTCAGGAATTATATGGAAAGAATAGATTAGATTGAGAGATTTATCAAATCCTAGGTCAAATAAGCCTTAAACCCTAATTATAGTGCAATCGGGTACAAACAGGTAGAATGCTACACATAACCAGATAGGAAAGTACTTAGGGAGGATCAGAAACATACTAAAAGTTGGATTCTCAAGATTGAAAACCTAGAGGACACTGGGGCGAGCACCCTAGTCCAGAAAGGTAGAATTTCTTGAAAATCAGAATAGAGAAGATGATGCTGACAACCTCCTAATGCTAGATCTAGGACATGTTTTGTCGGAAAGACTATGAGGCCTACACCCTAGCCTGCCACGAAAGAATATTTGCAAGATTCCTTTAGATCCCAAAACCCTATCCTTCAAACTGCTTCTCTGCACCTATACTTTTTCAACTCCCACACCTATAAATCTGCACACATAAAGAAAGGGGTTTGGGGGTTGTGGTGTTTAGGAGCTTGTCTCGGTCAAGCCCTGGAAGGACATTCAAGTCTTCCAATACCTTTGTTAGGTAGAGAGTGCATGCCCAAGGAGGGCAGAGGCTAAATCCAGTCATGAAATGAAATGATTGAAACACAAATTGATATCACCTTAGAGGTGAAGCCCTCACGGAGATGAAGATCTTTCAAACCATGAGGAGATGGATTGATGAAGACAAATCTGCAACAAACAAACACAATAACAACATAATTATGCTCTAAAACATAATGAAGGCTTTGAATGCTCTTTTCTCAATATCACAAGTTCACGTTATCCATCTATGTCACAAATGAATTCATAAACCTATTTAAATATGCTTTCCTACTAGCATTCGTAAATTAAATCAAGAGACCCGACAAAGGGAAACTTTTTGAGAGGGCCCAAGTTGACATACATTAATTTTTATCCCAACAAATTAGGCTAGACTTGGGCACAGGAGCCCATGTCCCAAGGCCCTAATTTGGTCATGATTAAGGATTAGAATGGGCCCCTGAGTCCCATTTGACATGGGTTTCGGGGGAAATTGCTCTAGGCTGAGTCTTTAACTTGCAAAGTGTAAACACGGGGACCTAGGAGCTAAACTAGGAGGTAAAAAGGCATAGGGAAACCTTTTACTCCATAACATTTAGCCCCCACTTTAATGTATGTATGATCTTATGATTCCATACATGCATTAAAGTACAATTGAAGCACATCAAACACATCAGGCACATAAAGCTAAAGCATATCCAAAGGTTGGAGGACTATTTCTAGCCCCCAATCTCAGGTAAGCACTAGAAAACACATGGAAGGCATGCAAGACACAATGAAGACAGTGAGAAGCATACAAAACACAAAGAATATAGTGGAAGCATGTAATACATGAAGAAGACACGAGAGCAGTCACACAATACACGAAGTATACATTGATTTAACAACTAAACAAATCCTAAACTAGGGGGCAGAGGGAGCTCATTGCTATGCACCTTTAGACCGCTGAAAACACACAAAACAAAACCCAAAATATGGAGGGAGCTCATCACTATGTGCCTTTAGACCACACCAAGGGGAAGACACACCAAACAAAAACCTAAGTGAGGAGGGAGCTCATTGCTACGTGCCTTTATACCACACTCAGGGGAAGACACATCAAACACATAAGGAAGACACATGGAATACACAAGCACCACATAGTATGTCATTGGCATACTATATGTCTTATACATGGAAAACACGGGCAATGGGAAGGAGCTTATTGATAAGTCCAACCATCTAAAACACATTTCAGACACACCTGACGGTTGAGCTATGCTACCACAACCGCCAAAGACACGCTTAAGGGTGAATGACTCAAGATCCAACCCCACCTTCGCAGAGGACTTTGTATAAAAGTATGTGCACTAGCTTAAGAGATACACCATCCCACCTTCTGTAGAAGGGCTTTGTATAAAAGGATGTGCACTATCTCAAGAGATACGACATCCTGCCTCGGGATGAGGTCTTTTTTCTTAAAAAGGATGTGCACTAGCTCAAGAGATACACCATCCCACCTCATGATGAGGGCTTTCAAACACACTTTGTCAGTGTAAAAGTAATTAGACAGATACCATTTTATATGCCCCCACCTTAAGGTGGTTGATGTCACTTGCCAGTATCAAGCACATTATGGTAGAGTGAAAACACGTAAGGGAACAAGAGCTCTCACAAAGCCCATGCCCCTAAAGGTGACATGTGCCATGATTATTGAATGTTCCCACAAACACATTGATATTAAGTTTGCAAAGATAATCAGCAAGATATAAGGTTTGGTTAGAAAATCTTACTCTACGATAATAACCAAATTAAATCATGAAATCTATGCATAAATCATATATTAGATCACATCAAAGACCAAGGCAACACTTGTAGGTTCGGAACTGAGTATAGATGTTGGGCTATATTGCAGGTATCTCAAAACCAAATGTAGCAACAAGGTGAGATACAAAACCATCCAAAGTGTGTTGAAGTAGATTCAGAGTATTGCAATAGTTTGTTACAAGAGATATGACAACATGATACATCACACAAAGTGATTCTACTAGTCAAGTGTCAGATATATATATATCAACCCCATCTTCATATATGGACTAGGTACATTTTTTGCTTTCTTGCTGAAGGGACACACAGTCCTTATCAGTATTTATTTGTTTTTGTCATCCACCAACTAGGTAGAATCACTGAAGAATGTAAATAATAAAAATGAGAGAGGAGACAAGAGTGACTTAGGAACACCACATAGGAGGATGCCCCCAAAAAACACCCTCCACAATGCTATGCCCACAAGGCACAACATACAACAATAAAACAGAGGAGGAAAGAGTAGAAGAATGTAGAAACAAATAGAAGAATGGTCACAACAGAGGTAGTCTCCTGGCATCCTTCACCTTACAAGAGTATCAAGGGTTAGCCCAAGAGACCTAAACAACACTTAACACAACACATGGGAACACAACACATAAGAGGCCACATTAGCAAGTAAAGGTATGCTACAACAAAGGTAGCCAAAAATGGTTAGAAATACTTACCTGTTTACACAATCGAACTAGCAGTTGTCATTGAGAAAATCATCTTCCTCCCGATCTCAAATGTAAGATGAAAGAGGTACACAAGGTACAATTGCCCAACTTTTATCATTGTCCTTAATCTCTTCAACCTTAAGCTCTTCTTTGTTTGTGTCAATATCCGTTGCCGGAATGTTTTCTTGTTGAGGTGTTGGTCGCCGAGCTAAGGCTTGTCTCTTCCTCCTTCTTTCTCTTGCTTGCCTATTCCTTTTTGTTTTATTAGTGATGTTTTCAAAAGGATTCTTATGGTTTTCTATAGTCTTCAACATCTCAAAGGAGGAACCTGGTACGATGTTGATTTTCTATGATGAAATGCTTTGTTCTTTAAAGGCGTCTCTCGATCCTTGTAAGGATGATGGAGGGGGAACCTCAACAAAGACTCCCTTACCTCTTGATCAAGGGGGTTCATTCAATTCAGGTTTCTTTTCACTTATGATTTGTTCAATAGGAGGTCTAGCCAATTTTGTTACCAACTTTGCTTTGTACCTTTGATATCCTAGGAAGAATTGATCTTCTCTTGGTTGAGGAGGTATAGTAGGTTGTGGCCAAAAGTAGTCTAAGTTGAAGTTTCTATGAGTAACTAAAGGCTTCCATCTACTATGGTGATCATGTACGCTCCATTGGTGAGGAAATTTTAGACATTTATGGATTGTAGAGGGGATCACTTTCATGGATTTGATCCATGGATGGCCTAATTTTGCATGAAAATAGGTCAGAGGTGGGAATGATATCAAATGATTATTCAAGAGATCTCTCAAAAACTTTAATAAATAATGTAATCTTTCATATAGCCAAAAGGAAAGCTCAGTATGTATCTTAATCATCATATGTGTAGGCTCATAAGATTCTTGTATCAAATCATGTGCATAGAGGAACTCTTTAGTAATCACATTCGTCATACAGTTAGGGTTAGTAAGGACCCCACTTGTAGGATTTCCACTTATACGTGTGGTGATGTAAAGTGGTCCCTCAATGTCTCCAATTGTTCTATCATGTGGTGTAAAGGTTATTTCAAGCTTAGGGGTCTTCCTCTTCTTATAAACTTTAGGAGGGACCATAGTGTTATTGTTGCGATGATAAGCCATGTATGTGAGACTGTGTCACACCAAAGCACTTGTTTGAGGAAATTGAGTTTTTATAGAGAAAAACACATGAATTTCACAACAAACAAATTGAGTATGATGGAAATAGTGCTACACAACAAGGCAAGATGAATGATTTAAAGGTTTTCTTGAAGATGTGTGAAGAAAAGTGTGTAAACCCTTAATGTTGAAATACACACTTTGTGATTGCAAATTTTGAAATTTCAATGCAAGGATGCAAAATGAATCAAAAATAAAACTCAAAATTAGATTTGAAAAGGAGCAAAAAAATATGAAATAAGATTTTGACTACAAACCCTAGTTTTTAGAATCACTAGGTTATATGAAAAATGCAACTTTTTAAGCAAAATCCTAGCAAAAGGAACCTTCAAATGCAAGATTTAATATGAATTAATGATGAATTACTGTAATAAGGATCATATTTGATGAAAATATCAGCTAATTGAGTCTTTTTATCATATGCAATACAACTTATGCAAAACTATGCCTTAATGCAAGCCTAGAATGCTTGTTTTTCCATTTTTTTTCAAATATATGTAAGATTTTTCAATGCAAGATAGTAAATATGATATGAATGAATGCAAGGACTAATTACAACACTTAGAAAGATGCAAAATGCTTGTTGTTCTAGGTTCACCAAAATGTTATATGTGAAAAATAGAAGAGGGGATGAATGGTATCAAAGTGTATCAAATCAAACCCTCCTTTCACAATAACATTTGAGGACAAAACTGAGCTAGGTCACTAGAAAATGGATGAGGACTCAGCTATAGATTTTGTACTCAGGAATGATATGGAAAGAATAGATTAGATTGAGAGATTTATCAAATCCTAGGTCAAATAAGCCTTAAACCCTAATTATAGTGCAATTGGGTACAAATAGGTAGAATGCTAGAGATAACCAAACAGGAAAGTACTCAGGGAGGATCAGAAACATACCAAAATCTAGATTCCTAAGATTGAAAACCTGGAGGACATGAGGCAGGTGCCCTAGTCCAGAAAGACAAAATTTCCTGAAACTCAGAACAGAGAAGATGATGTAGACAACCTCCTGATGCCAGATCCAGGACCTATTTTTTTGAAAAGACTACGGGGCCCACACCCTAGTCTGCCACAGAAGAATATTCACAAGATTCCTTCAGATCCTGAAACCCTATCCTTCAAACTGCTTCTTTGCACCTATACTTTTTCAACTCCTACACCTATAAATCTACACATACAAAGAAAGGGGTTTGGGGGTTGTGGTGTTTAGGAGCTTGCTTAGGTCAAGCCCCAAAAAGACTTTCAAGTCTTCCTTGACAACTTTGTTAGATAGAGAGTGTGTGCCCAAGGAGGGTAGAGGCCAAATCCAATGATAAAATGAAATGATTGAAACACAAATTGATATCACCTTAGAGGTGAAGCCCTCATAGAGATGAAGATCTTTCAAACCATGAGGAGATATATTGATGAAGCCAAATCTGCAACAAACAAACACAATAACAACACAATTATGCTCTAAAACACAATGAAGGCTTTGAATGCTCTTTGCTCAATATCACAAGTTCACGTTATCCATCTATGTCACAAATGAATTCAGAAACCTATTTAAATATGCTTTTCGACTAACATTCGTAAATTAAATCAAGAGAGCTAACAAAGGGAAACCTTTTGAGAGGGCCCAAGCCAACATACATTAATTTTTATCCCAGCAAATTAGGCTAGACCTAGGCGCAGATGACCTAGTCCAAAGGACCTAATTTGGTCATGATTAAGTATTAGAATGGGCACCTTAGTCCCATTTAACATGGGTTATGGGGGAAATTGCTCCAAGATGAGTCTTTAACTTGCAAAGTGTAAACACGAGGATTTAGAGCTAAACTAGGAGGTAAAACGGCATAGGGAAACTTTTTACTCCATAACAAGATTTTGAATTATGATGGTGATTAGGAGCAACATTCTTATATAAGTCAGAAGACAGTGGATACCTATTATATGCAAGATTCTTTCGATGTGGTTCCATGCTTTGAGTGATTGTTGGATTTAGATGATTTAATTCACTTGATTTAATCAATCCATTTTTCTTTGGGACCCATATTGCTTTCAGATATCATCCTTGATTTTTGGATTGATTCACCTTTTATGTTTGGTTTGGATAATTTGCTTTGTATGCCTTATGAGTTTGTTGGTCGTAATTGACAGGTTTAGGATGTGGAGGATAAAGCTTGATGGTATGGATAATGCAGGTTGAAGGATTGTTGGTAGCAGGTTTGTTGTAGGGGTTATGAATGGTCCCTATCTCAAATCTTTCATTGGATAAAGTTCCCTCAGTGATCATTGAAGTATCACTAGCACCATTAGATTGCTTAGATAATTGATTTATGATTCCTCAACCATGACTGAAGTGGATTTGGATAGGTTCTAAGATGCCCTACTTGTGAAGGCCCAATCCTTTTCCTTTATAATCCATGCTTTTACATATCTTGTTTGCAATATGATACTTGTGGTTTTCAAAATATGATGCTAGCCCATTGGTGTGCTACCAAGAACTATTAAAACTTACTACTATCTACTCTGCAAGGATGCCTAACTAGATGAAGGTGGATGATCCTAATGTATGAGTGTCATTATGTGCACTTGTTGTGCCTTGATCATTTTTTGTGCTTGTTGTACCTTGATCATTTGAATGCTCAATGTGATCCATTGTGACTTGCTTTTCCTCATGATTGATGTGATTAAGATCTTGATTTCCCCTATGCTCATTAGGATTATGCATGATATGATCAATGTTATTTACTTGATTATCTTCATGTTCTTGGGGACCAAGTGTCTCATCATGGGAAGTGAATGTTGTTGGATGACAAATAGGATTAATATGGATTCCTTGATCAAGGATAGGATCTTTATCATAGAGAGGATTGATGTGGATAGTTTGACAGGGATTATGGATAGGATGAGTTGAGATGCTTTGATCTTGATTTGGTGATGGGAAAGGTTAACCATACTTTTGGATAAGCTCTTGACATATCCTTAATTATTTCTTGGACAAGAGGGATGCACATTGTTTTTCTTTGATATCCCCATTAGTGATTAGCTCATGGACATACTCCTTGATTGCTACATATTGACTAGTGAGAGCCCTTCGATGCTTATGTGTTTTATGGATCTTATGGACTTTATACCTTATGGATTGGCTTTGTTT
Source organism: Cunninghamia lanceolata (assembly GCA_027924645.1). Classification (NCBI taxonomy): domain Eukaryota; kingdom Viridiplantae; phylum Streptophyta; class Pinopsida; order Cupressales; family Cupressaceae; genus Cunninghamia; species Cunninghamia lanceolata. The sequence continues at coordinate 10,128,974 of BSBN01001021.1, read as the reverse complement.
TCTTTCCCACATAGGTTGTCTTGCAAATATCGTAACTCTAGGGGGATCTTGATTAGGCTTGATAGGTTTTGGATTGATGATGTTTTTACATGATGACACTTGATCTTGGATGGCAATGTTGCTAGGCTTTGATTGCATGGTAGTGTTTGCTTTTGGAGGGTACTACGTGACTTTGGATGGGCTTGGTAGATATGGGCACAATGACTTCATGCTTTCTAGTTTGATGTTTTTCCTTTGCTATTAGTCTTTAGACAAGGAGAAAATCTAAATATGACCATTTGGATTGATAGGAGGAGTTGGACTATAAAGGCTATGAGGATGGAGGATTATGAAATTTGGATTGATGGAAGGAGTTGGACTGCAAAGGATGTGAGGATGAAAGATTTGGATAAGATGTAGAGCCTAGAGTGGTGTTTCCCTTGTCAAAGGTAGCATAAGGATGAGGATGACTTATGGACATTTGATTTTGGTTCATGGTTTAGCTAGTACGAGCATGTTCTTGGTTTAGGGATCCTGATGTTTATAGGAATTCATGAAATTATGATTAAAGCTATGGAGAATTTTCTCATGGTGATGGCATGTAGAGAGGCCTTGTCGTGTTCATCTCTAGAAAAATCATAAGGTTCACTAGGATATTATTCTTGATCTACTAGGTTCTCATCATCATCTGTATAGTCTACAAGAATCTTATCATCATTATTATCAATTTGAGGACCTCCTTTAATTGTGATGGGTTGTACATGAGCTTTGTGAAAGGGTATAGGCATAGGGGTTTTAGATTGCATAATTAAGTTTTCAAACCAAGGGTCCATGATGGAAATGATTAAGGGTGATAGGATTATTGGATTACAAATTACTCATATCTTCAGATTTTGACAAAAGATTTTTCAAGTTTGTAAAAGTCAAAATGTGTTTGGATGAAAAGGGGAATTCATGGGTTTTGACAAGGAAAAATTTCAAGAACATGAACAAGCCTATTTTATTCAAATGGGAGTGTAAATCTTCATGGGTCCACAAATATGTTGGGAACGCAAGGTCATGTACCACCTATACGCACCTTATTGTTTAGGCCAAGGTCTTCCCCATAGTGAGATTTATCTTGACAAACTAAGAAGCATGGTGTGAGTAACTTTCTAGGCCTAACTGGAAACTGATGCACCATAAAAAAAGATGGTTGAAAGGTCTTATCTAGGCTAGATACATGCAACTAGGGGATGTCCTTGTTATACGCAAGGTATGTGTGAGGCCAAAGTTTGTGAACTAGTGTTATTTCTAAGGCATGTGATTGCTCACTTTACCGAGTCTCACAGGTTCAACATGGGCCCAAAATGATAGCTCCACTTTTGAGGTATAGTTTTCGTTCTCCCCGTTTATATACCCCACCAGAACACGTGGTTTAGGTTGTCCCCCAAGGTGATGAAATCCTTAAGTATGCTTGATAAAAAAAGAATCTTAGGTGATTTTTATCCCTAAAATCACCTTACAGTGTGCAAAGACAGCATACACACACTAAATCCCTTAGGTTTGAACATAAATAGATAGAACAAACTTAAGATTTTGATCTCCAAGATCACTCAAAAGTACAAGGAGAGAGTACACGCTTAAATTTGATCATAGACATAGCATAAAAGATTAATTTTCTTTAGAAAATAAGTGTGTGACTAGTCTAGTGATAAAATAGGATCTTTGACAACTGTTGTTGCACACAATGTGCCAGTATTTTAAAAGATGGACCTTCGACATGTGAAGAGAGCTATAATCAAAGCATTAGTGCCAAAAATAAATCCATGCAAAATCAAAAAATAATGACCTCATAGATAAAAATAGATTGCACCAATAGATTCCTTGCTATTTTTTTATCAATTTCAAAAAAAGTTTGCTAAATTTTGATATCATATGCTACAAAAGTTATGTCAATTTGAAGATTAACATGGAAAAATGTGATTCAAATGATTATACCTAACATGTATGGAAAAACATGAAAAAAAATAATTAATCCACAGTGAAGAGGGTGGAACCAACTTCCTATCTCCTTTAAAAATGCAAAAATCTCACCTCCTAGGCAAAAGTTATGTTAGTTTGGAAAAAGGGCCTGATTTGGGTATAAAAATTAAAGAAGGGAGGGGGGGTCTAGTGTTGGTTGGGCATAGGTGGGGGATGGGCAGTGCACTGGTGGTGCTTTGGTGGTGGAAGGGCGGTGTAGGGTGGTGAGCAGGGCATAGAGGAGGCAAAGCAATAGAGGATAGAGCAAAGGGCAGGTGGCGAGCGGGTTTGAAATTCTTTTGTTTGTTGATTTTTAAGTTTTTTAACAAAGCTTTTTAAAACTTTTAAATGTTTTAATAAACATTAAAAAGTGTCTAATGTTTTTAAAAGGTCAGCGGCCTTTATCCATCAGGAAGGGCTTCAGGCCCCTATGACAAGGGGTGTGGGCCCCAGCCCTACTACCTATAGGGATGGTAGGTAAGGGGTACTTGCATACCCCTGTACACCTATTTAAAACTAAAAATTTTTATTTAAAATTCACCTTTACCTTTTTAATTTAATTTAATTTTTTTTAATTTTTAATAAAAATAAAACTTAAAGCTTAATATTATATATATTTTACCTCTACTATAATGTGCTTGCATAGAGGTTGTACAACCTCTACATGGAAAAAAAAAATGGCCTTTTCCTACAACTTTCTCTAATTTTGACAATTTGATAACCAATTTATAGGTTTTGATACCTTCTAGATGTAATGGTAGGGTGCATTTCACGCAAGAAAACTTCTAAATGCTCGTGACCCATTAAATTTGTGCCCAAAGACTATAAGTAAAATTTGTGAAATCAAGCAAGAAAAATCCCACAAAAACAAGATTAGAGGGGATAAGGTCCCACCAGGCATGCCAAAATGTAAGTAGGAGTTTAGAACTCAAAACAGAAAACAAACTTAAACAAAATACTTTCTATTCTAAATTCATACAAACCTTAGATAGAGCAAGTGATAGAGTGCAAATTTAACAAGATTCAAATGTGAACAAAGTTACCAAATGCAGACTCTATGATGAGTGCATTTGCTCTATTGATTCAGAATGTGGATGCTCAATGATTCATGCAATATTTCAGTAGTATGTACATGTGAGTAGGATAAAGGATAGATGTGATAGATATTCAAAAAATATAGAAGTTTAGGCATCTAGGTTGATGTTTGAACAGATGAGAGGGATTTATAGATGTCTGGTAAAGGACGCGAATGGTCCAGATTTGATAGTGGATGAATGATGGAGATTGACTAAGAGAGAGTGGAGAACCTTCCCTAGTTGAGAATAGTTAGGAGTGATGAGGCTTATGATGCCATTGTAGTAGGCTTTAAAATGGGTGAGGGAAATTAGTTTTTTTTTTTTTTTTGACTAAATAAGTGTGCCTGGGTTAAAAATAGATGCGAATCTTGGAGGGAGTTATGACAGAATGTGAGTGGATAATTAGATTTATTAATTTGGAAAAATGGAAAATAGATTTATTTATCTATTTGGGAATAAATGGAATTAATATTAGCCTAATTAACTAAATAATATGAATTATTTAATTAATTAGTGGGGGTAATTTTAAAAGGGAAATTAGTAAGAAATGTTGACATGGTATGAAACTTTAGGTGCTATGTGATGGGAATTAGTTCAATTAAATAAATGTGATTTATTTAATTAATTTGGCGATGAGAGAAATGTTAAAGGATAATTAGCAATTAGATGAATGTGGTTAAAGTGCCCTTAGGAAGGTGTCAAAAGTGGTGTTAAATGTGATGTTAGGATGTATTGATTTTAAGTGTCTACATTTTTCCCCTCTTTGAAATGGTAATGCAACTATAAGAAGCAAGGTTGTTTCAAAGAAAGTAGATATGAGCATTTGGGATGACATTGGTGATAACATGCCTCAAGCATTGAGATTTTGATTTTAATCTTGATTGAAGGATACTGATTTATTTGATTTATTGAAGTTGATTGAATGATGATTGGTTTTTATACTTAACACTTGGAGGGATTTGGGATTCAGAATGTCAACCTTGAGTTTGGATAATTAGGTTTGTGGTAGGGGCTATAAATGATCCCTAGATCTCAATGCTTTCATTGGATACAGTTGTCTCATTGATTACTAAAGTATCACTAACACCATTGGATTTCTTAGATAATTAATTTCTAATGTCTCAACCATGACTGAAGTAGATTGGGATAGGTTCTAAGATGCCCTACTCATGAAGGCCCAATCTTAGAATGTGTCAATTTTAAGTGTCTAAATTCCTGCTTACATTTTGGCATCCTTAAACCTAATCATCAAAATCAAGGTTGACATTCTCAATCCAAAATCCTTCCAAGCATTAAGTATCAAAACTAATCATCATTAAATCAAATCAATCTTAATCCTTCAGTCAAGCTTAAAATCAAAATCTCAATGCTTGGGGCAAGTTATCACCAATGTCATCCCAAGTGCACATATCTACTTTCTTTGAAATGACTTTGCTTCTTATACTTGCAATGCCATTTCAAAGAGAGGCAAAATGTAGACACTTAAAATTGACACATCCTAACACCACATTTAACACCACTTTTAAAACCTTCCTAAGCACACTTTAACTACATTCATCTAATTGCTAATTATGATGTAACATTTATCTCATCACCAAATTAATTAAATAAATCACATTTATTTAATTAAGCTAATTCCTATCACATGGCACCTAAAGTTTCATACCATGTTGACATTTCATACTAATTTCCCTTTTTTCATTACCTTGACCAATTAATTAAATAATTCAAATTATTTAGTTAATTAAGCTAATATTAATTCCATTTATTTCAAAATAAATAAATAAATATATTTTTCTAGTTTCTCCAAATCAATAAATCTAATTATCCACTCACATTCTATCATAACTCCCTCCAAGATTCCCATCTATTTTTTACCCATGCACACCTATTTTGTCAAAAATAAAACATAAAAATAACTAATTTTCCTGGCCCATTTTAGAGCCCACTAAAATGGCATCATAACCCTCATCACTCCTTTTGACTATTCTTAGCCAAGAAAGATTCTCCACTCTCTCTCAATCAATCTCCACCGTTCATCCACTATCAAATCTACATTGTTCATGTCCTTTAGCAGACATGTATAAATCCCTCTCATCTGTTCAAACATTGACCTAGATGCCTAAACTTCTGGACTTTTCAAATATCTATCACATTTATCTTGTATCCTATCCATAGGTACATGCTGCTGAAATCTTGCACAAATCGTTAAGCATCCACAATTGGAATCAATAGAGAAAATCCACTCATTATAGAGTTTACATTTGGTAACTTTGTTCGCATTTAAATTTTGTTATTTGCACTCTATCATCTACTCTATCTGAGGTTTGCAATAATTTAGAATAAAGTTTAAATCTTCTCTTATCAATAAAGTTTAAATCTTCTAATCAAGTTTTGTATTGTAGTAAATTTCCAAACTTCTTTTGTGATAGATAATATGAGATGACTTGTGCATTCACATCGACTTCCTAATGAATCTACACATTACACGTTTGTTGAATGTCCCACCTCACCACAATAATGTCACTTGAATTAAATAAGAATTATTAATAAAATTCAAATTTCACCATAGTAATGTCATTTCAATGAGACAAGCCTTATTAACAAAGTCGAAATTTGAATATCCAAAATTTCTTGCAAAGACTTCAACTTTATTGAAAATGAAAGCAATAGAAAAATACTTTCATTTCATTGGTCTTTATGAGAAAATATTTAAAATTTAAGGAAAAATATATCTAATAAAAAACCCTAAATTATCATTTTATTCAACATAAAACCAATAAAATAGGAGAGAAATAACTAAAATTTATATTTTTATATATATAAATTTTACAAAATATTGTGAAAACTTAATTAAAAAATTACTTTCAACTTTATTTCTGATAGATAGGGATTACTCCAATAAAAACTAATAAAAAATAACATAAATATGCAAATTTTGCCATTTAAAATATAACACCAACATAGGATCCCCATGACCCACTCAACGTAAATGTAGCAAAACTTGAGTTAGGTGTCAATAACACGGTAGTCAATATTTTTAAAAGAAATTTAATGACCCCCGTTTTAGTTTTCAATCGTTAGTTGACACGTAGATATCTTACCGTCATCCATCACTGAGAAAAAGAAAATGACGAACTACCTACCTAAATCAATTTGTGTCCAAATTCATCTTGGCCACATTTTTATCGTGTTGACCACGTCGATCCGAAAGAAATTGAATGTACAAATGAAATTACTAGGTAGTTTCGGTGGAATGTCTTTTCTCAAGATTTCACACTATGTTAGACAATAAATACATTTTGACGTGTGGCCTCAAGCTGATGTGGTTTGCTTTGACAATTATTTTAAAAGAAAAGTTCAAAGAGGTGGTGGAAATTGGTAACGTTCAATTAATTTTAATCAAGATGGATAGGGCTTGAGTTTTTTAAAGTAACTTTTGTTAAACTCTCAAATAAACCCGTCCACCCCATTTTTATTTGTTTTTCTCATTGTCTACTTTCTTATTTCCTTTTCCTTGTTTTCCATTCTATTCTTGTTGTATTATATGGTTAATTATTTTAAAGAATTTTGTCATGTCCTTTGGTCTTTCATTATTTATAATCACCATGGCATCAAGCATATATATATATGGTAAACATCATATTATCCTCTAATGGATGGTACTAGATAAGCATTTGTCATGTATCATTGTTGTTTGTCTCATTAACTAGCACTTAAAATGTATGGACTTCGCAATTGGAGCCACGCCAACCAGTCTTACACAACCCAACAAATTCAGGGGTTGCGCTTGTTTTTCCTTGGTTTACATGCAAGTCCTATCTTAAGTAAAATGCAGATTTAATGATGAAATATCTTAATCAATACTAATAAAAGAATATATACAACAGAAATAGTAAGTTTGAAGGAGGCTTTAACAATGAAATGTCTTTACCTAACTCAAAAGTGGTCAATATAGGAATTTATCAACCAATATTTGTTAGATATGTAACATAATTAAATATCATTCATTTCAATGGTTAAACACTCAGTAACAATTTTACATCTCATTCACAACAAAAAGTGGTAAGTATTTATTCTATTTTTATTGGTCAAAATTAACCTTTGACTATTAAAATGGATGATATTTAAGAATAAGAAATTAACAACTATAGATTCTAAGCTTGGTCCCACACCACTCTAATTAAAAGAATACACTTGCTGAGACATTACTTGTGATCCATAATTGCCTATTATCAACATCCCTAACCAAACAGGAATTATTCCCATGCCCACGGCCATGGCAGCTGTTTCAACTGAAATGAAGCTCTGTTCTCTACTTCAAGATCTTTGGAGGCTAGGTATTATTATAGGACAGCTCTCTCGTTAGGTAGATTACCAATATCAGTGCGTGGGAGGGCTATTCTTAAACATCATCCACTTCAATGTCTTACACGTCCCTCGACAGCAGCGCTGGAACCCTTTTCAACACTGACGCCGCCACGATCGCCTCTGCAAGCAATTTGGACTCGACTCTCGACAAGATTGGCAACCTTTTCAACACTGACCCTGCCACGATCGCCTCGGCAAGCAATTTAACCTACATCCGTTACTCCAAGTTTCTGGACAAAAACCAGGCACTTCTCATTCCCATCCAATGCCAGTGCACCGGTACTTTCTCTCAGGCGAATCTGAGCTACACCATTAAGCACGATGACACGTACCTGAAAATCGCGAACCAGACACTGGAGGGACTTACCACATGCCAGGCCATGAGAGAACAAAATCCTACCGTCGGCGAAAATGACCTCGAAACTGGAATGAAAGTGCTTGCGCCGCTGCGTTGTGCGTGCCCCACGCGCAAGCAGCAGGCTCAGGGTGTCAAATATCTGCTCAGTTATATCGCGGATGTTGAGGACGACGACGAGATTATCGCCGCGAAGTTTAATATCAGCCACCAAGATTTCATATCCGCCAATGGGTTAGAGAACTCCAATCCCACCGTTTAGCCCTACTCCACTCTGCTAATTCCTCTAAATCACACACCCACCATTCCCCCCGCGGAGCCTCTTGCTCCTCCGCCTCCCCTCCTTCCAAATCGAATAGTCGCCAATTTGTTGTCATTATAACTTTCGTGGTATAACTAGCAATCGTATCTTAGTGTGCAATAGGTATGTTGAAATTGAAAGGGTATTGGAATGGTTGAGTGTAACCTCAATTCTATCAAATAATGGAACACTCTTTGTCACTATATTTATGCAGTTAATCTTAGTTTTGTAATCCCATGATGGGTAATGATTTTGTATTTTAGGAAATGTCTCTTCAATTGCGATGGGTGGTAAATGTAAAATTTGGAAATAATTATTCATAGGAAGGTTATGCATGTAGCTATGTTCTCTACTTGAAATTGAAAGGCTCTCTCTCTCTCTCTCTCTCTCTCTCTCCATAACATCTTAAGGGTAAATTGATTAAGGTGGAAGATGTATAAAAGTTGACAAGAGAAAGGCTTGATGAAATGATTAATTCAATTAGAGGATTTGATCTGATAATAGGTGGAGGCCCCTATAATAATTTAATAGGAAACAACTCTCTCTCTCTCTCTCTCTCTCTCTCTCTCTCTCTCTCATTTTCTATTTCTCTTTATCTCTCTTCATCTTTGTCCCCCTCCCCCTTCTCTCTCACACTTCCTCTCTATGAGATCTCTCTCTCTTTCTCTCTCCCTGTGTTTTTGTCATGTTTCTCTCTTCCTATATTTTCAAAATGGTAGTCTAAAAAGACTATTGGTGCACTAGAGAGATTCTCAAAGAATAAGTCAATACTCTTGCATGGAGTTATGATGTCTGTATTATTTTTTTCATCACTCATAGGTAAATCAAAATATTTTTTTCAAACACAAGCAAGTAAATTAAACCATTAGTTATATAATTCTACTAATAACGCATATAAATAATAATAAATGACAACACCTAGTAATAATAAATTTTATCCAATCAACCTATACAATGACAATATTCTACTCATTTTATTCGTCTAGGTGCATTGACATGAGTGATGGATTGGTTCTTTTTCCCTTAGCCCATTTGTTTCTTTCAAGTGTATCAAAAATCCTAGTTAATTCATTGGTAATTGCACTTCTTTGTATCCCTAAATATTAAGAATCAATTTTTTCTTGTGGGTTGAGACATTTCCTATTTTTCCCTAAAGCCTGTTGTTAGCTGTGAAGAATTTCTTTGATTTTATTTCTTTCAGGAAGACAAAGAGTTGAATAGAAGAATGTAATCTGAAAATGATAACCTATATATCTAGTTCCTCCATTTACAATAGAAATAGTAAGTTTGAAGGAGGCTTTAACAATGAAATGTCTTTACCTAACTCAAACATGGTCAATATAGAAATTTATCAACCAATATTTGTTAGATACGTAACATAATTAAATATCATTCATTTTAATGGTTAAACAGTCAATAGCAATTTTATATCTCATTCACAACAAAAAGAGGTAAATATTTATTCTATTTTTATTGGTCAAAATTGACTTTTGACTATTAAAATGGATGATATTTAAGAATAAGAAATTAACAACTACAGATTCTAACCCTGGCCCCACGCTATTCTACTTAAACATCATCCACTTCAATGGTCAAATAGTCAATAGCAATTTTACACCTCGTTCATAACAAAAAGTGGTAAATATTTGTCCTATTTTTATTGGCCAAAATTGTTCAAACTTTGACTATTGAAATGGATGATGTTTAAGAATAGTCGTCCCATGCACTAATATTGGCAATCTACCTAACGAGAGAGCTTTCCTATAATACCTAGCCTCCAAAGATCTTGAAGTAGAGAACCGAGCTTCATTTCAGCTTAAACAACTGCCATGGCCGTGGGCATGAGAATAATTCCTATTTGGTTAGGGTTGTTGATAATAGGCAATTATGGATCACAAGTAATGTCTCAGCAAGTGTATTCTGAGGCTACAACGAGGATTGCAACAACTTTAATAATGTGAGCTCCGGTTACCTATGCAACGGATTAGTTAAAGACTGTGACACATTTGTTCTCTACAGAGCTCAAGAGTCTTACATGTCCCTTGACAGCATTGCAAACCTTTTCATCACTCACACCGCCATGATGACCTCTGCAAGCAATTTGGACTCGACTCTTGACAAGATTGGAAACCTTTTCAACACTGACCCTGCCACGATCGCCTCGGCAAGCAATTTAACCTACATATGTTACTCCAAGTTTCTGGAGAAAAACCAGGCACTTGTCATCATTAGAATTTATATTAGCAATCATTAGAATTTTTTCTTTTTAATTTTATTGTTGTAAGGTTTTATATGAAGCCCACATAATTGTTTTAGTTTCTAATTATTGAATCATAATGAGTTTGAGTAGAATATGTATTTTTTATTTTTTTTGTTATTGTGCATGTAATTCAAGGTCTATAACATTGTTTATTTAATATTTTTTATCCAATGACATTTAAGGGATGGACATAGAATAAAATGATAATGAATTCACCAAACAACAAATATATGAAATAAAACTTTAAATAAAAGAATTATGTAAATTATGGTAAAAACATATTCATTTAAATGGTTTTATTAGTTTTTTATGCATTTATTGTAAGCATGTTAACAATGAATAACTCTAGATGGTATTTCATAGGTAATGGTGGACAACAAAATCAAAATGATTCCAAATATATATTTAGTACTTTGATTTGTAGATATTTTCTATAGACATTTTTTGAGACGTTCCTCCTCTTGCTTACGTAGGATTACATACATATTTTTTCCCATATGTTTATATCTTTGAAATGAAAATGCAGGGAATATTTGTAGATTTGACAAACTTCTTACTCTTGACATTGCTATGTAGATGAATCCTTGTTGTTCAGAGTTTCCAATGTCTATTGTTTCTTTGTTTATAGTTAGACCTTGTGCTTTGTGGATTGTAATTGCCCAAGCCAATTTCAATGGTATTTGTTAGCGAGAACCTCTTGTTATAAGCATTCCTTTAGTAAGGAACACTTGATGAAATATACAGGTCAATGGTCTAGATTAAAAGGACTACCATCAAAACTATCTTAACCATTAATTTTCAAAACAATGTCATAAATGGTAAAAAGTATAAAAAATCTCGACCTTGCATTCAACATTATTTAATTTAATTTCTATATGCAAAACAATTTAGCTTTTCACTCTAAAATATATTTTTAAAATTATCAATTATTGACATTGTCAACTATCAACATCTCATTTATTAAACACCAAATAGAATTAGCCTTTCACAAAATATGAAAAATACTAAATAGAAAATTTTAATATTGGAAGAAAAGGAAGAGATTTTCGTGGTGATGAGGAAGATTCCTAGTGAGCTTGGATCCCTAAACTGTAGACTTTCTCGCCAAGTAAGACACACACACACACACACACACACACACACACACACACACACCCATTTATTAAAGAAAATAAATATATTCTATTTACCACCATAACAAAATAAAGAATAGAATATCTATATAAATATTTCATCTCACAAATAGATGTATTAAACTAATATTCACTTTTCAAGAAGGAAGGTAGAATGTAACTATATATTTCTTCATTAAACTAATAAAACATCATTTTTATTTTCTTCATTATTACTTGACTAAGCTATGATCAATAAAATATTGCGCGCGTGTGCGAGAGAGAGAGAGAGAGAGAGAGAGAGAGAGAGAGAGAGAGAGAGAGAGAGAGCATTTTAACTATTCTTTTTTTTCATTTAATCACACATGTATTTCCCCTTTCATGAAATCTTTCAATGCATAACTATACAAGTAAGATAGAAAAAAATGTTGCATCTATTTATAGATTTACATTTTGAATCAAATACATTTCACAAGGGGACTAATACAATACAATGGAATCCTCAAGAGAGAGATTTGCTCTCTCATGTAACCAACCTATTTACAATATCAATTTGAGCCAAGGCATATACATTGCCATACAAACTACAACTTGCACAAAAACCATAAAACCACATCAAGGAGGTTATTCCCCTCTCTTTACTTCATAGTGTCATGACATCTTGTAAAGATAATAACACTCTTACCATGGCCAAGGGAATCTCACCTCCCATCCTTTGGATTTCTTGCAAGCCACCCCCAAGATAGGAGGCCTACAAGTAACCTGGTTTCATGCTCAAACACACTCACAAAAACACAAAAACACCCAACCCAAAGGATCTTAACATAACGAAATCCATAAATATGGATTCCAAAGTGGGAGAGAGTGGACATCACTCACTCAAGGGGAAAGAACATAAAATAACTATAGTAACCAAGACTCATTTCTCAAGTACAAAATAGCCTCTTGATATCAAAATAGCCATACTTATAGCTCCAAAACCCCAAGGCACTCATGCCATCCAAACTTATAACAAGACCACCCAAACAAGGTCAGTGCCTACCAAATCTCCTTTTCAAGGAGTGACTTTCCCTAAGGAGGTTCACTCCTCTCTCACCCCACACAAGGTAAACTCTCTCACATGGAGAGCTCATACCAACAACCCATAAACCCTTCACAAAACACATAAACATGCCTTTAATACATATATGAAGTAAAATGAAATAAAAAAGAGAGTCGTGAAGCCTTGAGAGCCTACCTCTCAAGATTTCAAGTAGATGAAGATGGTTGAAAAAGCCTTCCAAGAGCATACTCCAAGATCTTCTTAGCTCAAATCTCCTTTCCAAACCCAAAAACCCTTGCCAAAATCTAATTCCAAAAACAAAAGAAGAAACTTTCTCACCTCAACAAGAGAGATAAATAGGTCCCAAAAAAATACTCTAATGAATGAGGAGGTGACACTTGTCACCTTCTCATTCACTCTCTCAAGCACATCTCTCCACATGTGTGAGATATTGAGGATTAGGAAGGTGACACTTGTCATCCTCTCATTCCTCCTCAAGAGCACACATCTCCACAAATGTCCTCACACATGTGTGAGACATTAAGGAAAGGGGAGTACTTGGGGTTCTCTTCCCAAAGGCTCTTACAATGTGTGCTCACACATGTAAGGCCTTTGGGATACCCCCAAGCCCTTACATGAACCTAGGGTAATGGAATTGGGATGTGACAAGTCACCCATCCCTTATCCCAAAACCCTAATTCGTCACTTAACTCCCATGCTCAAATATGAGTTAAAACTCATGATTTGGGGTCTAAATGGTACCTAACCCATAGGTCCTTGACCTAGGGCCTTAAAACACATGAAATAAACATAATAAAGCTCAAAAATCAATATTTAAGTAGCCCCTAAAACCCATGAATGAAAATGGACACATGGATGACACTCATCATCCACCTCATCCTAAGTCAACCTTAGGAGACTCAAATAAAACAAAATAAATCATTAACAAAATAACATTTATTTTCAAACAACATAAAACCTTAGTCCATCTTAGGGACTAGGTAGGCATCATAGGGATTATTAACTGGGGTTACTTGTGAGACCTTCAATTTCCATTGGTGATACAAAAAAGACAAGAGAATCTAATGAAGGATTGTCCCATCATGTAGCCCAATCAACTTCTCTTATGTGCATTGTGATAGCAACAATATACATGCCTTCAAATTATCATAATCATGTGTTCAAAATTTCAAAGATTAAAACAAATTGTATGTGTCAACATATCCTTGTTAAATTCCAACCTTAAGATTGTTGTTTGCCAAGATTACTCCTCTTCTCTTAGATGAAAATTAACTTTGATAATTTCCAGCCATTAAGGATTTTTGTTTGTCCCGTTGATTCCTTTAGTTGTATCAAAATAAATGTATATTAATCTCTTAAACTTGCAGCCCTTAAGTTCAAATAAATTGTGAATGTTGTAACAACAATTTCAGCTATGAAATGACACCATATCTTGAGAATTTCATAAAACACGAACAACAGTAAATACTTACAACCCAAATTTGTTTATGCAGCCAATCAAGATGGTAACACACACACATAACCTCCACAAATCCAACTATGAAATATATCCAACAAACTTTCCAACTATCCACCTCCACAAGCTTACAAATTTAGAAATTTTTAATCTAACAAGTCACCATCATGGATGTTCACCTTCTTTGCCTCATCAAAATGGATGTATTTCCATTAGAGAGTTATCTTCAACATCACCCATGGACATCCTCTTGATGACCTACAAAAATCAGAAATAAACTTGGGCTCCTCTCTTTTTTTTAATGCCTTTTTGGAGCCAAACTTCAATCTATTTATAAGATCTCCTTTGCATAGTTTCATCTTCCTCATTTTGGGCTCCAATGACTCTTGGTATTACTCTTCTTACTTGGTGGCGTCAAACTTGGAGAAAGGTGACTCTTGGGATTCTTTTATTGCTTTCTTTCATGACTTGTGTGCTTGAAAACTCTTCATTGTCCAATCTTTGTCTTCTAGCGTGTAGGTGATTAGGATTTTGTCCATATGCAACTTGCCTTGTCTTTTCCTTGGAGTTTTGGAGAATTAAATTATTTACATCAATCATTATCAAAACAAGAAAAAACCCAAAATTGATTAACATGTGCATGAGGGTGCCCCTGCACCATACTCCCTAGGAAAAAAGAAATTTGAGCTCCACCTCAAATATGGATATTCTTTCTTGTCTTCCAATTCCTTTGCATGCGTGCATTGTTTTGATTTTGCTAGATCTCAAGTACATTTGTATCTATTGGTGCACTTGTGCTTTTTGGTCCAACAACATGCTTCTTGAGCCAAGGCCAACTTGGTACAATGTAGCCATGTGATTTTGTTTGTTTGCTTGTTCTAACTTGACCTTGGACTGCAATTGTAAATTTATTTTCTCTTTCATCCACTTTGTCTTCTTTACCTACACAGGAAACAAACATATTAAAGAAATCATATTTTTCTTCTTCATACTTCACTTCTTCATCCACCTCATGTTGTTTGCCACACATTCTTTTCTCTTCATTATTCTCCAAATTCTTAGGTTGTACCTCAACCATATTGAGCCGTTCATTTTCATTTTTGAATTGCTCATCCATTTCCATCAACATTCTCAACTCTTGGTTCTTCTCCTGAGAACCATGCTATCTCCTTATCCTCCATAACTATCTTCTCTCTTTGGACTATCCTTGAGTCCTCTACAGCTTCTTTTGTTGTCTCTTCCTCTTCTTCTTCCTAAACATCACCCACTTCAACATCAATGTCACTATTACTTTCATAAGTTTGAGCAAATTCAAAAGAAAACTCTTCCATTTCTCATTCAACTAATTTTTCAAACATGTTGTTTTCAAAATTTATTACCTCAACCATTACCTCATTTGGCTTTTCTTCATATTGTTGTACTGATGTCTTCTCACTTAACAATAATCTTTCAATTCTTATGCACTCACCCTTCAAGGCTATTAATGCAAATTTCATCCCATCTTTGTCCATAATGTCATATGTGTTGTTTTTTTGGTATACTTCACTACCCTGCTCTAATGCCACAACCTTCCAAACACAAGGTGACATACATCCAAATGCATAATATCACAAACAATTTCATCCTTATAACCGCCTATGTGAAACTCAACTTTGCATTGCTCATTTACAATTACCTGATTACTAGTTTGAAGACAACTCACATATTAGGGTGCGGGGTGTGGTATTCTTTCCAAACCTAATTTATCTACCATATATTTAGAAACAATATTATCCATGTAGATATCTGAAATCACAACTTGACAATATTTACCTTTGGACTTGCAGGTAGTTCGGAATAAGCTTTCCTTTTCCATCTTGCTTTCTTTCTTGGCTGCAATTTCTTCTTCCTCTAGCTTTTTAGCCAATTTAAACAATGTATTTAACAATGATGATGCCTTTTTCCCATATTTCTTCTTATTAAGAGCCATCCTTAAACATCAAATATATTGAACCACGTTATCCAAATTAGTCAAATCACTTCCCAAAATCTTCTAGCTCTGATACCAATTTGATGCAAACAAGACAAGAGAATCTAATGAAGGATTGTCCCATCATGTAGCCCAATCAACTTATCTTATGTGCATTGTGATAACAACAATATACATGCCTTCAAATTATCATAATCATGTGCTCAAAACTTCAAAGATTGAAACAAATTATATGTGCCAAGATATCCTTGTTAAATTTCAGCCTTAAGATTGTTGTTTGCCAAGATTACTCCTCTTCTCTTAGACGAAAATTAACTTTGATAATTTTCAGCCATTAAGGATTTTTGTTTGTCCCTTTGATTCTTTTAGTTGTATCAAAATAAATGTATATTAATCTCTTAAACTTGTAGCCCTTAAGTTCAAATAAATTGTGAATGTTGTAGCAACAATTTTAGCTATGAAGTAACACCATATCTTGAGAATTTCATAAAACATGAACAACAACAAATACTTACAACCCAAATATTTTTATGTATCCAATCAAGATGGTAACACACACACATAACCTCCACAAATCCAACTATGAAATATCTCCAACAAAATTTCCAGCTATCCACCTCCACAAGCTTACAAATTCAAACAAAATTCATCTAACAAGTCACCATGGATGTTCACCTTCTTTGCCTCATCAAAATGGATGCATTTCCCTTAGAGAATTATCTTCATCATCACCCATAGATGTCTTCTTGATGACCTGCAAAAATTAGAAATAAACTTGGGCTTCTCTCTTTTTTCAATGCCTTTTTGGAGCCAAACTTCAATCTATTTATAAGGTCTCCTTTGCATAGTTTCATCTTCCTCATTTTGGGCTCTAATGACTCTTGGTATTCCTCTTATTTCTTGGTGGCATCCAACTTGGAGAAAGGTGACTCTTGGGATTCTTTTATTGCTTTCTTTCATGACTTGTGTGCTTGAAAACTCTTTATTGTCCAATCTTTGTCTTCTAGCATGTAGGTGATTAGGATTTTGTCCATATGCAACTTGCCTTGTATTTTCCTTGGAGTGTTGGAGAATTAAATTATTTACATCAATCATTATCAAAACAAGACAAAACCCAAAATTGATTAACAAGTGCATGAGGGTGCGCCTACACCAATTGGCCATGGAATTAACCTACACACTTACACACGTGCACTCATCAATAGGTCCAATGTATAACATAGCCAAAGCAACTCAAATTACACACATGAAGTCACACAAGTACATATAATTCAATTAGATTAATTCCATAAGACATGGTATAATTTACTATATTTTGAAATCAATTCTCTTTCAAATAAATATATAGTCCTAATCATACAAATTATAATTCAATATACTATTTTCCATTTACTCAAAATAGCTCATTTTTTATAATTCAATTACATCATGTAATTCAAGACATTCATTATCATAGAAAAGTAGAATAAAACCTAAGCATGTATAGATACATCATCAATAATATAACAACGCATCTATCTACTCCAATCATAAAATAATGCCATCAAAAGTCTAATAGATGAGATCAATAGTCCCCAATAATATCCAGTGTCAAAATATAAATCCATAGATAACAAGTCTAATAAGTTGAATTAAGAGGTGTAATAAGGGAAGACCTCAAATCCTCCCTGCCTAAGACTAAACTTGCTCTTGGAAGTTAGTAAAGAGATGATGGTAGAGTGCCCTTAATTGTGTAGCATCCTCCTAAGTGGCTGCAACCTCGTCATAGCGGTCACACTGCACTTTGACTTGGTCCATCCCTCACCCTCGAAGGGCTAGTGTCCAATGAGCCAAGATGTGAATGGACTCCAAATCTAGCTACCCATCCAACTCTACCTATAGTGCACCCCAATCCATACATAAGCCTCATCAGATACATAACGCCTCAACACAAAAATATGAAACACATCGTGGATGCATGACTGGCTAGATGGCAAGGCTAAATGATAAGCTACAGGTCATATCCACTCCAAAATCTCAAAGGGTTCAACAAATCTCAATGCAAGCTTAGAGCTCTTTCCATAATGGGTTGGACTCTTATGCAGCTACACTCTCAAGAACACCTTGTCACCAACTGAGAAGCTCCAATCCAATCTCTTGGCATTAGCATACTTCTTCTGACAATCATGTGCATCCTACAAACATTGTCTCTCAAAGTAACCTAACTTTCTATGTCTAGAACCAACTTTGGCCCAATCATAACTCTATCCTCAATGTAGTCCCAACTCAAAGGAGTTCTGCAAGGTCTGCCATACAAGGCCTGATAAGGAGGCATCCCTAATGAATTGTGATGCTCATTATTGTAGGAAAACTCAACAAGATAAAGGTAGTCCTCCCATCTCGATTGGTGATCCATAACATACATGCAAAGCATGTCCTCTAAAACCTAGTTCACCCTCTTAGTTTTCCCATCTATCTCAGGGTGATATGCTGAACTGAAGTTTGGTTGAGTGCCCAATGCTTGTTGTTGTGTTGTCCAAAATACTGATGTGAAAACTAAATATTTATCTGAAATGATGTGACAAGGAACCCCATGAAGTCTCACTATCTCATTCAAGAAGATCCTTGCCACTATTAGTGCATTATACATAGTACGAACCAACGAGAAATGTACCACCTTGGTCAACTTATCAACTATGACCATGATGGCATCATGACAGAGAGATGACAAAGGTAGACCAACAATAAAGTCCATGGAAATGATGTCCCATTTCCACTCAAGTATCTCATGGCGATATAGAAATCATGTTGGATGTTGATGCTCGGCCTTGACCCTCTAGCACTCAAGGCAATGAGCTACAAACTTTGCAATGTCATGCCTCATCTCTATCCAATGATATAACTATCTAAGGTCTACATGCATCATCTTCACCTCAAGATGTGATGCATAAGGTGCTTTATGAGCCTCTAAAAAAACCACTGCATGAAGATCTCCTATAAGGGCACATAGATACTGTCTCGATGTCACAAAATCCCTTTTGCCCCAATGGAATAACCTATATACTTTCCCTTCAGGGCCCTCTATGAATGTATCTCTCGTTGAACCTCTAGTAAATGATGCAAGATACGCCCTCTCAAATCTACACTCAAAGTTATAGTCAGGATCTCATGTTGCCTCCTACTCAAAGCATCGACAACCACATTCTCCTTTCCCTTGATGTAATGCATATCAAATTTGAACTCACATAAGAACTCCATCCAACACCATTGGTGGGTGTTTAGATTAAGTTGCATGAAGATGTACTGAAGGCTATGATGATATGAATGCAACTCAAAATGGGGTACCAAAAGAAAATGTCTCCATCTAACTAGAGTGTGAACCACTTCTGCGAGCTCTAAATCATGAGTGGGGTAGTTCAGCTCATGGGTCTTAATCTTTCACAACTCATGTACGATCACTCGAACATCCTACATAAGGACTACACCTAATCCCCTTAAATATTCATCTATGCATACCATAAAATATGTCACGGGATCTAGTACTACTAGGATAGGAGTGCTAGTGAGATGTTCCTTGAGGACCCCAAAGGCCCTCTCACACTACTCAGTCCATAATTGTTGGGATAAGGTGTCATTAACCTTGTAAATCCTAATATTGTATTTATTCCATTTTATTATTTGTAATTTGTAATTACCCATAAGGGAATGAGGTAGTTTCACCGTCAGTGGTAGTTCTGGAGTCACTAGAGGTAATAATGGAGTGACATTTATGGTTGGCAATTGTAAAAATCATAAGTAAATGAGGGTAGGTGCCACCTTGGGATAATCTTCTATTTTTATCATGTACGACATGTCATAAAGTTGGTGAAATATTATAAGAGAATATATGACAACTATAAGTTGTCATAAGATTCTATGACAGTATGATAGCTTATAATAGGCGATTAATAGGTTTAAGGTGCTATTGTTATCTCTAGGAACCCAACTTTGGAAGATACTCTAGAAGAATCTATGACGGTTATGATGGATCATAAGATGTTGTAACAGACCAATTTTAGTCTTGAGTGCCCAAGTTTGCATGGCTGGTTTTGGACAAGTGTGAGGAGCTTGTAAGTTGGCATTTAATGTTTGCATGTTGAAGATTCCCAAGGAGAGAAAGTGGACGCCTAGTTTGGTGTGAGAGCACTTCTATAAGTATTTTTCCATGTATTTGTTGTAGCATAATAGATTTACAGGTACTCAGGTGCTACAGGAATGTTGTTGGATTGAAGACTAGAGGAAAGAGTTGTGTAGTTGATGTATTGTATCACTTTTGTAGATTAATACAAAATTGTGCCTCTTTCTTGGTGGAGTTTTTATCCAAAAGGGTTTTCTCAATGTAAACATTATCTCATAGTGTGATCAGTTTTTAGATTCATGGCTTCTGTGTTGCATATTTTATATTCTATTGCAATCTCCATTCTTTAACACATTGTTAAAGATCATTAAACATATTTGAATCAGATTTCCATTGAGTAGTTGTTTCTTTCATTTCTAAGGTTTGGTATCAAAGCCTGGCCAGTTTTGACTTTTGGATGGTAGTGTGAAGGTTGTGTAGCTATTGTGGGAGAAATGGTTGTATTTGTTGCAGGTCTTGAGTTGATATTATGGTTGCATCCACCGTTGCATCAAACTCTCATTTGGACATTGAGAAGTTCAACGGAATGGGGTATGAGGTGTGGAAGCTGAAAATGGAGGATTTGCTAGAAGAAAGAAACCATTGGTTGGTTGTTCAAAAAGAGAAGAAACCCAATGATGTCTCTCAAGATGAGTGGGATAGACTAGATAAAAAGGCATGAGGTACTATCTGTTTGTGTCTTGCAGATTCTATCCTGTTGAATGTCATGAAGGAAGAAACTACACACAACTTGTGGAAATGTTTGGGTGAGATCTACCAAGCCAAGAGTATGGTAAACAAACTTTACTTGAAGCATAAATTATTTTCTATGAAATGAAAGAGGGTGAATCAGTTGCAAAGCATTTAAATTCATTTAATTTGTTGTTGAGTTAGCTAGCATATGTAGGTGTTGAAGTTAATGAGGAAGATAAATTTATCTTACTTCTTTTTTCTTTACTTGAGTCTTGGGAGAATGTTATCTTTACTATCACTACTAAACTCGCGGATTTGAAGTTGGATGCTCTTGTTGCAGTTTTGCTAGCACAAGAATTGAGGAAGAAAAGTTTTGATAGTTCAGGGGATGCTCTCAGTATTAGGGGAAGTTCTAAGGAAAGAGAACCAAAAGAAGAATAGAAAGGAGCTAAGAACAAGTCTAAGAGCCAATCTAAGACTCCTGAGAAGAAGAAGAGAGTTAAGTGTTGGAACTGCGGTAAAATGGGAAATGTGAAGGAGTGCAAAAACCCAAATAAATAGTGGGAGAGTGCTTCTGATAAGTCCTAAAATGCAGGTGAAGATGTTTTACTTTCTGCATGTAATGTTGTTCCTAATGATCACTGGTTGGTTGACTCAAGATGCTCATTTCATATGACCCTGCATAAGGAATCATTTTCCACATATGAAGAGTATGATGGAGGTAAAGTGTACCTTAGGGACAACTCTACATATCTAATAGTTGGGAAGGCAAGGTATTGTTGTGTTCCAGTGATGGGAGAATTAAAACCCTCCTTGGTGTTTTACATGTTCCTGGATTAGCTAGAGATTTAATTTCAGTTTCAAAGTTGAATGATTTGGGAATGCATGTAACATTTCATAAGCATGGTTGCAGATTGGTGAGAGGAAACTTGGTGGTAAGGGGAAGAGATTGGGAACCTTGTTTAGACTAGATGTCACTATAGTTTGTAATTCCTCTTATGTTTCTGAGGCTTCTGAAAACACTTGTATGTTGTCACACCATAGATTGGGCCACACAAGTAATAATGTTTTGAAAAAATTAAGAATAAAAATTTGTTGGATGGTTTCTCCTATTTTGATGAGCACTTTGATTTTTGTGAGCATTGTGTGTTTGGTAAACAAAACAGAAAATCATTTCATTTAGGAAGTAATAAAGCAAAAGAGAAGTTAGAGATTATTCATACAGATGTGTTTGGACATGTGGATAATGACTCTATTGGAAAATCTTGTTATTTTTTCACCTTCATTGATGATGTGGGTCAATGAAGGATCATGGGGGTCCAAACTAGGCCCCTAAGTGGCAATGAAAATTTAGAAAAATAGAGTTAGGCAACTTAACATAAAAAATTGAATAGGTTATTAACATATTTTGAAAAATATGTAAGAACAAAATTTGTAGCAAATTGAATGTAGTTTCCAGACTACTAGTCCTTTTTCAGAAAAAAGTAAATCTATTTTGCGAAAATTTGAAATTTCAATGCAGTAGTACTAAATTTTCAAGAAAAAGATAAAAAGAAGGTGTATGTCTGACCAACCTAAGTACAAGAAAAAAATAATATTCTTTTCTGAAACTTTCAATATAAGTAGAGGATAGATGCCCGGATGTGCTGCATTTTTTTTGGTAATTTTTTTGCAAGTAAATAATTAGTTATGATTTTTTTACTAGAATATTTCAAATTTATTAAAACGTGTTTGTTTGACCACCATAACTTGGTCAAAATTTATGAAATTCAAATTTTTTTATCCTATAGTATGCAAAGCATAGAATGTGATGCATCTTTTAGATTCAAAAAATGTGAAATAGTTTGAAAATTATAAAAGTTTTTCAATCAGCCTATCAATCAGGACTTTAGTCATGATGTATGTAGAAAATCAATAATAATTATCTATTAAATTCAAAACAAGGCATATTTTATATTGGTGGAAAGCTAGCAATTTTTCAATAAACCCTTTTCGTTTCATCAAATTCAGATAAAAAAACTCGTTAGCCACAAGGGCAAGCTTTGGAAAACTAAGGAAATTTTGTAAACATTTTTTCAGTTGACTTTCCAGGTATGGCAATTTCGAACCAAATCCCGAGCCAAATCCTGAGCCTACTGATTTTGTTAGAAAAATGAATATCTGTTACAATGGATATGTTAGAAACAGTTATCTGTTACCTGTATTATTTATAATACATATAATATATTAATAAATTAATATATACTAATATATTATATATTATATATTATGTATTATATATTATATATAATATATAATATATTATATTATATATATATCATATATTATATTCTATATATAGTATATATTAAATATTATATTAATATTATGTAATATATATTATATAATATATTTAATACATAGTATATATATATATATATATATATATATATATATATATATATATATATATATATATATATATATATATATATATATATATATATATATATAGTGAGATAGAGGGAGGGTGAGACCTGAGAGAGAGGGGTTAGAGAGAGAGAGTTATCTAGTTAGGGTGGGAGGGAGAGACTAGAGAAAGAAAGAGACCTAAGAGAGAGAGAGAGAGACCTGAGAGGGGGAGAGAGAGTGGGAGGGATAGAGAGAGGGAGAGAGTTGAGAGAGAGAGAGTATAAGATATATAATATATAGTATATAATATATAATATATTATTTATATACTATATAGTATAAAATATATATTATATAATATATACTATGTATTAAATATAATATATAATATATAATAATTATGATATATTAATATATAATATATTTATTATATATTAATATATCATAATATTGGTTTTATATATTATTTGGTTTATAAAAATCTAAAGCAAACGGATATCCGTTTAGTTTAAGTTATTTTTTAATTAAGTTAGGTCCGCCCTGTCCCTTAGTATAAGGGACGATGTAGACCGACTAATAAGAGGGTTTTTATATTATAAAAAAAGTCATTTATATATAATAATATTATAAAATGATATATATTATTATATATATTATATTACAATTATATATAATATATTATATTATAATACAATATATTATATATAATAATATATATTATAATATAATATATATTATATTATATAATATAGTATATTATATTATATCATATTATATTATAAAAGAAAACACTGAGAGTCATTTCACTTGCCTTATTTTATGTATTATATTATATCATTTTATAATATTATTATATATCATTATATATATAATATAATATATAATATAATATATAATATTATAAAATGATATAATATAATATATAAAATGACTCTCCAAAGCGCGCAGTAGAGAATAAGGCAAGTGAAAATGACACTCATTTAATACACAGGAAACAGATATATGTTCCTAAACGGATATCCATTTTAGAATGGATATCCGTTTAGTAATGGATATCCATTTTGGAATGGGTATCCGTTTTAAACAGATATCCATTTTAAATAGATATCCGTTTCATTTTGGTGCTTGCTATGGTAACATGTACTTTCTACCCAAGCCTACAAAAAGTCAAAGCAGAATTTCAAGTTTTTGGGCAAGTAAAAAATGCCTTTTTTCTCACATTGCCACTTTTTGGACCCCCATGATCATGCACAGACCCATGTATCTAGATTCACATGGATTTATTTTATGAAACACAAATCTAAATTTTTCACTAAGTTTAAAGATTTTAAAGTCTTAGTTGAAAACTAATCGGGATTAAAGATAAAAATATTAAGATCTGACAATGGAGAGGAATATAACTCTAAGAAATTTGATAAGTTTTGCAAGCATGTGGGTATAATCAGACAAAAGACAACTCCATATACACCACAGTAGAATGGTGTTGCAGAAAGGATGAACTAAACAATCATGGAAAGGGCCAAAAGTATGTTGAGTGATTCATAGTTGGATAAATGCTTTTGAGCAAAGGTTGTGTGTACTGCTTGCTACTTGATTGACAAATATCCTTATAAGGCTCTTGATTTGACACCTTATGAAGTGTGGACAGGTAAGAAACCTTCTGTTTCTTAAGACTTTTTGGCTATGAGGCTTTTGTTCATGTGCCTAAGGAAAAGTGATATAAGTTGGATTCAAAAGATGAAAAGTGTACTTTCATTAGATATGGTGATAATGTAAAAGGTTATAAGTTTTGGAATCCACTAACCCGTAAGATTATCTATTCTAGAGAAGTTATTTTCAGGGAACTTAGAGTTATTTCTAAACCTGAGCAGCCAAAAGAGAAAGAAAAGGTGAAGAGAGTGTACTTTGATTTAGAGCAGGAAGATGCACCGCAGGAGGAACACAATGATGGATTGGAGGGTGAAGAAGAAAAAGATTCAAGTAGTTCTAATGAAGAAGAATCTATTGTTACAAAGGAAGTTGGTATAGATGAGCATCCAGAAGAACAAGTAGAGTCTCTTATTCCACCCTTGAGGAGATCCACAAGACAACAGAACCTAGTTGATAGGTATAGCCCACAAAATTTCTATTGTGTATTTGCTTTATTGAGTATTGATGATGAACCTAGATCCTACAGGGAAGCTATTCATGCAGATAATAGTGAGTCTTGGCAATTAGCCATGCAAGAGGAGATGATGACTTTAGACACTTGTAACACTTGGGATCTTGTTTGTTTGCCCAAAGGAAGAAAGGTTATAGGTTTCAAGTGGGTCTTCAAGAAGATGTTTGGAGTAGACGGTTCATTACAGAAGTATAAGGCTATACTGGTGGCGATGGGCTACTCCCAGAGAAAGGGAGTTGGTTTTGGTGAAATTTTCTCTCCTGTTGCTAAGTTAACTTCTATTAGATTTCTTTTATCCATTATTGCAGCTTATGATTGGGAAATTGAGCAAATGGATGTTAAGATTGTGTACTTGCATGGAGATCTTAAGGAAGAAATCATATGCAACAACCTAAAATTTTTGAGGTAAAAGGGAAAGAACATTGGATTTGCAGGTTAAAGAGATCTCTCTATGGTCTGAAATAGTCCCCCAGAATGTGGTATCAAAAGTTTGATTCATTCGTATTGGAATTGGGTTTTGTTAGGAGCGAGGAGCATCACTGTGTTTACATTCATTGTATTGATGATTCTATACTGATCATTGCATTGTATGTTGATGACATGTTATTTTTCAGCAATACTAAGGGTATGATCAGTGAATTGAAAACCCAACTTTTAGGTGCATTTAATATGAAGGATCTCGGTGCTGCTAGGTATATTGTGTGTATGGAGATTAGGAGGGATAGAGGTAAGTACATGTGAATACCATTTTATAGAGATTTAGTATGCAGGATTGTCACCCAGTTAGAGTTTCTTTACCCATTGGTACTAAGCTTTCATTAGATATGTGTCCTAAGAGTGAGGATGATTTTGAGGATATGTCTAATGTGTCATATGCTAGTGTTATAGGGAGTTTGATCTATGCAATGGTTTGCACTAGGCCATATATTGCCCAAGTAGTGGGAGTTTTGAGCAGATTTATGTCTAACCCTAGTAGACAGCATTAAAATTATGCAAAGAGGGTGTTTAAATATCTTGTAGGTACTCATTGTTATGTCGTAAAATGTCCCCCTAGGACCTTTTTACCACCTAGTTTAGCTCCTAGGTCCCCTTGATTTAATCATGCATGTGTAAAACTTATTCCAGAGCAAATTCCCCTGAAACCCATGTCAAATGGGGCTTAGGGGTCCACTTTAATGCTTAATCATGACTCAAAATGCACCCATGGACTGGGGCACCCGTGCCCTAGTCCAGGCCTATTTTGGTAGGACCTAAATTTAAATGTGTATGTTTATGACTATTAAAAGGTTTCCCTTTGTCAGCCTTTTCAATTTGAATTACAAATGTTAACGGGAATGCATATATAAACATGTTTAAGATTTCATTTTACTCCTAGTTGATTAAGGCAAAATTATGATTATAGACACCTAAAATTAGCTTAGGTTGAATTAAGTAAATATTCTAATATTTATCTTAATTCATATTTTCTTCTGTCAATTAAATAAATATTATAAGTTTATTTGATTGGTTCATTATCCTACAATTAAATAAAATCATTTTTATTTAATTAAATTCCCTAAATTCTTCTAATGTCTCAAATCCTAAATCCACCTCACAAAATCCACTTCATCAATCCACCTCATCAATCCACCTCATCTCTTCCACCTCACCATGTTGCACATATAATTAAATATTCTTAATATTTAATTAGCTAATATCCTCCATTTTCCAAAAATAAATCTTTAAATCAATTATCCTTCACCAATTGAATATTTAATTCAATGTTCCCCACTAGCCTTCACCAATTGAATATTTAATTCAATGTTCCCCACTAACCTTCACCAATTGAATATTTAATTCAATGTTCCCCACTAGCCTTTGCCATTTGAATATTTAATTCAATTGTCATAATCCATTATTCTCAAATAAAAAAATTTTAATTCATCCATTATGAATTAAAGATTCACAAAAAAATGAGGGCCATTGATCTCATCTTTTGATCCTCACCCTCCATTGCCTTTTTAGAAAATCTATAAATAGAACCCTCTTCTAAGCCAAAAGGAGGGAACTTCATCTTGCACAATCACTATACCAAAATTTCTCTCATTCTCTTCTCCATTCCATTTTCAAGTGTCCTCCATTTTCATGTGTTAAAGCTCACATTCAACACAAACTCATATCAAAAGCCATTCTTCCTTTGTCATCTTCAACAAGCAAGCAAGCAAGGAAAGCTTCTGAGGGCTTCACAATCAAGATCAAAGAAAAATCGGCAAACAATGGAAAACGACAGGTAAAGGAGTTTGTAAGTATGTTCTTACTTGTTTTGGTTTAATTCTTCTTTTCTTTCAACTTCCATTGGTGTTTGGGTTTTATGTTTTCATTAATTTGACTTAACCGCATTTCTCCCCCTCACATTTTGGAACCCACCGTGGGGCTCTTGCCCCTTTACTAATCCAAAAAATGAGTGTTTTTAGTTGCAGGTCCGTACAGGTGAAGAACAGATCGCTGACAGCAGTCTTGCGCATTTGACTCCCGCAGTTGCGCATTTACCTCCCAGATTTGTGCATATGACAGTCTTGCACCTTCGACTCTTGCAGTTGCACATTTACCTCCCAGATTTGTGCATATGACAGTCTCGCGCCATCGACTCCTGCAGTTGTGCATTTGTCTCTCAGATTTGCACATATGATAATCTGCACATTCGACCTAATCAGTTGCACATTCAATCTCTGAAGTTGCGCATCTAATTTTGACTGTGGCACCTGAGCCCAGTTTGCGCATATACTCTTGTAATTGCGTATTCGTCAAAGTTGCGCATTTACCCTGTATCGTTGCGCATATGTTCTGGCAAACTGTGCATATGTTGTTATTACGCCTGTATCTCTGATTCTTGTGCATTTACTATCAGTCTTTGCGCATTTGTTTAAAAGTTGCATACACTCTCTATTTCTACGCATTTAGGCTGCAGTGTTGTGCATCTGTATTCTACTTTTGTTGTATGGTTTTTGTGGATTTTGCATGTTGAGCTAAGATCTGTTTTGCAGGGGTAGTGGCTAGATTAGGTCATTTAGATGATTTCTCTAGTCCATTTAGACTAACTAGGGGTGAAAGTAACAAGTGCATCTCATACAATACTTCACATAGTTTTCTAAACTAGGAAGGAAGTAATTGAACCCAGTGGTTATCTATGCATTGTCGAATCTATTTTCCTAAAAGTAGGCCACTGCTATCTTTACAAATGGAAAATGAACAATGCTATGTCTTAATCATTTTCAAAGTTAACAAATGGGGAATGAACAATGCTATGATCTAAACACTTCCAAGTTAACAATCATGTGAGTGCACAAGTAGCTTAACTCATATAGTTTTTCTACTTTTAACTAGGTTGGATTAACAAGTGTTTTCTGTGATTGCGAATGATAATAGGCTTATGCTCTCCCCTTAACTAAGTGATCAAAGTGCCAGACTTGTCATTCTATTTGTCAAACCTTTAGGGGGGTCTACCCTTGGATGCACACTTGTCCAAGTGGGAATGACCCTAAGTGGTAATAGGCTAAAGCCAAGCCCTACCAAGCCACTTAAAATAAATTGTGCTTGGGGTGAAAACCTCAAGCAACGAGTGTTGCTATGTTACACCGACGGCCAACCTTCCCATAAACCCTCATAGGCGCAACCCTGTGAGGCTGGGAGACTCCATAACGGAGAGTAGTGTCACCGCATGTGTAACCACTCGAACGGTTGCCCTAACTAAGAACCAATTGTGTAGCAAGCCAAAAACCCTATTTGTTGATGCAAAGGGCGGAGCCCTTGAAGTGGCCTTGATTCAAGTGACTCTTAGTAGAGGTAGCAGGGACAATCCTAAGGTTCAGTGTGGGTACGAGCCTAAGGAAACCCAGATTTGGTATGCGTGAGAAGTGAGTGCCGTGGAGGGGAGCCGGTGCTACCAGATCCTGGAGCTACATGCTTTGAGTGGCACAGCTAGAGGATTCAATGAATATTGTCCCATCCAGCCTAGGTTGTATTTGTCTTCGAGTTAAAATAGTCGAAAAACACAAAAAAATATATATAAAAGATAAAAATCATGGAAAACTTCTATGTGTTTGCTGTGCTTTTGCCATAATTGAATATCAACCTCACAAGAAACATCAAGTTTTTCAAACCAAAAACACTGAAAATCCTGAAAACGATCCAAAATTTCCAAAATTTTGAGAAAACACAAGCAAAAAGATAGATTTGTGCATATGCACCGACCTTTTGTGTGTTTGAATCGACTTTCTGTACATTTGACATAATTGCACATCCGAACTCTGTTTCTGTGCATACAAACTTAACCAGTGTTGCGCATACGTATCGACTTGTTGCGCATCTACTTCCTGTTGTTGCACATTTAAACCAAAGAGCAAAAACCATATCTTCCAAAGAGCAAAATTTGTCAATACTTTTCAAAAACCAGTTCAAACCTGTTCTAGTTTTCAAAATCTGATTAAAGACCTTGCAAAGTCAACCATTTCTCCCTTTTTCGCACCATAGCTGCTTGCTCATCCAAAATATCACCAAAATCTTCTTCCAAATTTCCAACAAGGTCATAGCCAAATTATTCTTGATCAAAATCAAAACCTCAAACAAAACCTAGTGAGGCTCCATTACCAAGGGTTACTTATCCTTCCGGAACTCCACTAGGAGGTGGTGCAAGACTAGTCAATATCAAGTATACGGATTTCTAACATCCTTACTTAGACTATCACTTTTGTATACCCCACTTTGTTTGACACCAACTAGATCCAAGAAGAACCTTACCAAAACCTTGTCTCATTATAGCACCTTGCTCAAATTGTCCAATCTTACTCCATCCCATTCCTTTACTACCTTGCATGGTCTTGACAAGATTACAAAAACAAAAACAGTTAGAAATGGCAGAGAAAATGATTCCAAATGCTCATGAAAATGAAGAAGAAGTTTCTGCAGAGGAGATCCTTCGCATGCAGCATGACCCAGGATTTCAACGCTTATTAGAAGGGGTGCTCGCCCAAGAACCAACAAGATTCTTTTTACATCTGGCTAGTCTAGGAGCCAAACTCCCTAAAGATTATGACGTGGACACTCTCAAAGAAACTGACGAAGAGAAAATCCCCAAAGGGAGTAGACAGGATGAAGTACCCTCAAATAAAGAGACAATTGACTCTTTGGATGCCCTAAGTTTGATGAACCAGAAAGTTGAAACTCTCCAACAACGATTTTCAGACTTGGAAAGGGGAGCCTCAACAAAACATTACACCCTAGAGGATATTGCACCGTATCCTTTTGATAGGGCATTAGTCATGATACCTTTTCCCTCGAGATTTGAAGTACCTAAGTTTGACAAATATCAAGGAAAAGGTGACCCAAGGGATCATATCAGAGAATTCAATGCCGCTTGCCTTGAGGTCGCACATAATGACACATATCTTATGCGACTTTTTCCTCGAAGCTTAGGAGGACAGGCCATGGAGTGGTTCTCTAGATTGCCACCTGGCATCAAAACTTTTAATGAACTTATAGATAAATTTGTCACCCATTTCTCCTACAATATTGAGCATGACACCTCAATATTGGACCTCTGTGACACCAAACAGAAAGGGGGAGAATCTTTCACCGCCTTCTTACAGAGATGGAGATAACTAGCAAGCAAGTGCCCTCACCAAATGCCAGAGAGACAAATGCTAGAAATGTTTGTTCACAACCTACAAATGGACCTAAGATACCAAGTTCAAATCCAATGTCCTACTTCTTTTAGCAAGGTCATTGAGGTGGGCCTCATCATAGAAAAAGCCCTACTCGCAAAAGGTCAGATCAAACACTATAAGGACACTCCTAACACCTACACCAATAATGATAAACCTAGATTTTGGACAAAGAATAAAAACATTGTGAATGACGGGGTAGTAGATGCCAAAAATGTGGCATCTAAACAACCAATTTTTAGCCTGTCAACACCCCAAAATAACCCCACACAAAACAAACCAAAAAATACTCAATCTAGGTTCACCAACTTTTAGCCTAACAGAACGTTCACACCTTTGGATGAATCACTAGAAACTGCTCTACGGAAGGTGATTGCCAACAATCTCATAACACTTCCCTCAGTGCAGGAGTACGAGCCAAAGGTCAAACCCCACTGGTGGAATGATAATGATTTCTGCGAATACCATCGAAACAGGGGGCACAAGACAAATGATTGTATTGCACTCAAGCATACAATCCAAGACTTAATAGAGCAGAACAAGATATTTGTAAAAGGACATACCTCCAATAACGATCATCAGGCATTCAAGGATCCTCTTCCCAACTACGAGCAAGCAGGATCTTCCAATAGAAACAATAGTGGTTCTAATAATGCAAACTACACAAACATCAGCTATGACTACGTTGTTAACCATATCTATGAAAATGGTTCACATATCAATGTGATCACTATAAACAAAGACCTAGATTGTAACGTTACTACTTGTAGTAATAGGGTTACCCTTAGAGGAGCCTCCACTCCTCTGACCCACCAATACAATATAGTGGATCAACTCCACAAAACACCGGCACACATCTCCATATTAGAACTGCTGCATCTATCTCCTTCCCATAGGACCATACTTGATAAAGCCTTAGTGGAAGCCTCCGTTCCCACAAATCTAGCTGAAGAGAAATTCCAAACCATGGTAGGTCACATCACCTCACCACCTTCCTTATCATTCACTGAGAAGGATGATATGTCTATTACACAACCCCATAACGCCTCCCTCCATATCAAAGCTTTTGTACACAAACATAAAATCAAAAGAGTCCTAATAGATGGAGGGGCTGGTCTGAATATTTGTACATTTAAGCTAATCCTTACATTGGGGTTTTCAGAGAAGGCTATAGATCCAAAAAGAAGAATTACTATCAAAGCATATGATGAGGAAGAAAGAATATCCAAAGGAACTGTTATTTTACCAATCAGAGTGGGCCCCCTAGTAAAAGATGTAGCTTATCAAGTCCTAGACATGGATCTGGCATACAACATTCTTCTTGGGCGACCATGGATACACGCTCTAAAAGTAGTACCTTCCACCTACCACCAATGTATCAAGTTCCCACATGAAGGGCAAGAGATCACCATCCAAGGTGACCCTAACCCCTTTCAATACTGTAACTCTATTCAGCCAAAGCCTGAAGTGGTGATCCCAACCAACCGGGCTTCTACCGCCTCTTCATCTCGTGTAGACCTAGCTACACTGGCTTCCTCTTCAAGAACATCTCAACCAAGACTCCAACTCAAAGATAATGGCCTGGGTGAGTATACGACCTCCCAATCCCTCTGTTTGGCGCAACTACCTCTATCTCCTAGATCCCACGGGAGACCCATCCTAAGAACACCAAAAGTAGAGAAGATCACCAAAGGACCATTTGTGAAATGGGGGAGCCTAGAGGACGAGAGTGATGAAAAAGATATCCTACAATGGTTATACCAGGATGAAGGTAGTTCCCCAACATTACATGACCACCCCATTATACAAACAACACAATATGGTCAAGGTTTTGAAATACTAAAGAGAATGGGGTATGAAGGACAAGGTCCACTAAATTCAAGCAAGGATGGCATCACTGAACCCATCCAACCTCATACCTTGGCAGCCTGAGACACTACAGGGCTAGGGTACACGGGAGTATCAAAAGACACTAGAACCAACAACAACAAGGGCCAACAAACGGAAGCATCTACTAGCAATCTGATTGAACAAATTTAGAAAATGCAGATGGGGAGCAAAACTGATTCTAATGAGTATGAGTGGGATAGCCTCTCTAAGCTATCTTGTGATGAAAAAGATATTGATGTTATCCATGAGTATGACCCAACCTCCGCAAATGAGGGACAAAGCCCAAGGGCTAGGCCGCTAGAGTTCGTACCACACGAGAACCATAATGAAAATCATGAGGAAGGAATGAGTCCACTCTTGATGGATCCGCTAATGGAGACTACCACTGCAGACCTCATACATACCAGTGATAATTCTGTCCTAACCATTAACACCAGTGAACTAGACCCAACTAGCAATCCCTTACCTTTGATATAACTTGAACTAATCGACTGGGACCTAGAAGGTACCACCCTTGAGCTGGACACCTTTGAAAATGATGAGGCCATCATTGATTACCTGGACCTTCGAAATCACATACCTATAGGAGACCACAGAGCTAGCTATGCTATAGAACTCAACACGTAGTCCTATTTTGGGGAGAGCGCCAAGCCTTTCAGTCATAAGAATGTCAAAATAAAAGAAGGGTCTAACGGTGAAAACTGCTCCGCGACAGCGTTAGACCATCAAAATAGTAAAAACAAAGACGCATCCAACGGTGAAAACCTCTTTGAGGCACCGAAAGATGGAAGGCTTGACCCTCTCCCCAATCTTACACATCAAGAGAGATCGTCGATATTGATAGAACTAGCAGAACCTACCAATGTCAACACAGAGGATGAGCCCAGGATGATCTACATGGCTAAGGCCCTCACAGAACCTAAAAAATCAGCATTTACAGATTTCTTCAAAAGAAAGCAAGTCAACTTCATGTGGACATACACTGACATGCCAGGGCTTGATCCAAATCTCATCATGCATCACTTATCTTTAGCTCCAGGAGCTAAGCCTGTTAAACAAAAGCTTAGAAAGATGCATCCGCATGTGGCTCTCATGGTAAAGGAAGAACTGAAGAAACTGCTAGATGTCAGGTTTATCAAGCCCATAGATTATCCTGAATGGGTTTCAAATATCATACCAGTGGCTAAACCGGATGGCAAGGTCAGAATATGTAGTGACTTCAGGGACTTAAACAAAGCTTGTTCGAAGGATGACTTCCCCTTGCCCAACATTGACATGATTGTAGATCTCACGGCAGGTCATACCATGCTTTCACTTATGGATGGTTTCTCAGGCTATAACCAAATAAAGATTGCACCTAAAGACCAACACAAGATGGCTTTTACATGTCCTTGGGGCACCTACTGTTGGTGCGTCATGCCATTTGGTCTAAAGAATGCTGGGGCAACATACCAGAGAGCCATGACAACAATCTTCCACAACATGATGCACACCATAATGGAAGATTATGTTGATGATATTCTAGCAAAATCACTTACAAGAGAAGGACACCTAGCAGTGCTAGATAAAATATTCACAAGACTAGAATAGTTCAAGGTGTGCCTCAATCCAAAGAAGTGTGTATTTGGGGTTACCTCAGGTAAGCTGCTAGAGTACATAGTGTCGGCAAATGGGATTGAGGTCAATCTAGCTAAAGTAAAGGCCATCATGGAAATGCCACCTCCCAAGAATCTCACTTAGTTAAGGTCCTTGCAAGGAAAACTACAATCCATTAGAAGTTTCATTTCTCAGTTGGTAGACAAGTGCCACCCATTTTCCCATCTGCTACATAAGAATGTCCCTTTTAATTGGAACGAATCATGTGAGCAAGCGTTTCAACTATTAAAAGAATATCTGGTGAAACCACCTGTGTTGATGCCTCCAATTCAGGGCAACCCTCTATTACTATACATCTTGGTACACCAACAGCCCTAGGAGCTCTCCTGGCCCAGCACAACCATGAAGGGAAAGAACAGGCCATATATTATATCAGTCGGACGCTTGTTGGGTATGAGCTGCAATATACACCCATCGAAAGAGCATGTCTTGCTATGGTCTTTGCCTCCCAAAAATGGAGACATTACCTGTTGTCACACTCTGTCAGATTAATAGCAAAAATTGATCCACTAAAATACTTGCTCAACAAAGCAGCTCTAATGGGTAGATTATCTAAATGGGTCATGCTTCTCAGTGAGTTTGACATTGAATATGTGGATAGAAAAGCAATCAAAGGACAAGCTCTTGTAGATCAGCTAGCAGATGCACCCCTAATGGATGATAGCCCGTTAAGCGTCGAGTTTCCAGATGAATCTATATTCCACATCAATACAGCAACCTGGAAACTGTACTTTGACGGCTCATAAACTCAGCATGGATCGGGGGTAGGTATCTTGTTGATCACACCTAATAGCGACACTATCCCAAAGTCATACAGGCTACTCTTTCCTTGCACTAACAACGTGGTGGAGTATGAAGCACTGGTCATCGGTGTCAAGCTAGCCGCAGAATGGAATATCAAAAGGCTATAGGTGTATGGGGATTCACAACTTCTCATAAATCAAATAAATGATGACTACCAAACAAAGGACAAAAAATTGATCCCTTACAAACATATGGTAGATGACTTCAAAGGATACTTTGACCAGATCTCTTTTCAGCAGATACCATGAATAGAAAACAAAGCTGCAGACGCAATGGCAACTATCACATCTCTCCTGGATATTCCAGACAATCAATCATGTTACGAGTTCTTGGTAGAGCCAGTATCCTGTCCTGCATATGATACCCTGGAATCCCACATTATTTGCCACATTATTGGAGCAGATTCCCCCCTATACGACAAAATATTCACCTATCTCAAAGAGAACACCCTCCTGCCAAATCTCTCCAATAACAAAAAATGAACCTTTATCTGGCAAGCATCCCATTATACCATTATTGCTAATACCCTATATCGCAGAGGTCTCGATAGTGAGGAATATCACACCGCCCTGAGCGAGATACATGACAGTATATGTGGGACCCACTCTAGTGGCTCTACCCTAGCCAAGAAACTCATGCGCACGGGGTACTACTAGCCAACCATGGAATAAGACTCTTATCATTTTGTCAAGAAGTGCAAGAAATGCCAAAT
The DNA here is from genome assembly GCA_027924645.1 of Cunninghamia lanceolata. Lineage (NCBI taxonomy): Eukaryota > Viridiplantae > Streptophyta > Pinopsida > Cupressales > Cupressaceae > Cunninghamia > Cunninghamia lanceolata. The sequence continues at coordinate 10,092,887 of BSBN01001021.1, read as the reverse complement.
CCACGGGAACTTGATGCATGCACCAACGCAGGAGCTACAACCATTGACAACTCCTTGGCCATTCTGTCAGTGGGGACTCGACTTAGTGGGCAAGATTCACCCCCCTTCATCCAGTGGACACAAGTTCATAATCTCTGCCACTGAGTACTTCACAAAGTGGATTGAATCTGTGCCCTTAGCCAACATCACCGGCAAACAAATTACCTCATTCATCTTAAACTATATCATTTGTCGCTATGGTATCCCTTCATCCATTATCACGGATAATGGATGACCCTTCAAAAATTAGGATGTCAGGGAACTATGTGACAAATTCCACATCCAACACCGCTTTTCCACCCTATATTACCCCCAAGGCAATGGTCAGGCGGAGGCATCAAATAAAACCATATTAAAAATCCTGAAAAAGATTGTCAATGATGTCAGCCGTGATTGGCATGTTCAACTAAATCCCGTGCTATGGGCCTACCGCACAAGCATCCGCACACCCACAGGTGCAACACCCTACTCCCTGGCCTATGGAGCTGAAGCCATCTTGCCCATTGAAGTCAAGATCCCATCCTTGCGAGTTTCATTAAGAGGCCTCATCTCCGATGAAGAATACAGAGTAACTAGACTGCAAGAGTTAGAACTGCTGGAAGAAAGAAGGCAACATGCCTTTAACCACCTAAAAGCATATCAGCAAAGAATGTCCAGAAGCTACAATCATAAGGTAAGGCCTCGAGTCTTCCAAGTTGGTGATCTCGTCCTCAGAGAGAACCCCAGAAATCATCCAGATAGAGAAAATAAAGGAAAGTTTGAACCCAACTGGTTAGGTCCTTATGTCGTCATTACAGCCTATGCATCGGGGGCATATCAATTGGCCACATCTGAAGGTGAACTATTCGATGATCTTGTCAATAGCATGCATCTTCACAAGTTCTATACCTGAAAACCCCGATGTAAGGGAGTCCTGAAAAAATTGAAAAAATTGAAAAAGTGATCCAAAACAGAACAAAAAAATAAAAAAAATAGAAAAATAACAAAAGGATAGGTACCATGATGAAAACTTGGCAAACAGTTGTCATGTGTACTTTTGGTTGCACGTGCAAATAAAAGTAAGTGGTGAAAACCTGGTACACAGGTGCTACCTGCGACAAACCACTCCCTCCATCTATGTTGAATTCATTAACTCTTGTCTCCATCATACCGAACCAGTCCTTGGAACCGCCATCCTGAACTACGTCGCCTCTGAGCTATCACGTAGGCAAGGCCATTATCAATGCGCCCCCGAGGCTCCGCTGTCCCGTCAGTCCCATATCTGGTCTTTCTATCTATCTAAGTCCATACCACTTCTACAGATCCACCATCACCTAGGTCTTAGGTCCATCAGGGTTCACCCTGAACTACGTTGCCTCTACGTCGTCACGTAGGCAAGGCCAGTTAGCAATGAGCCCTCGAGGCACTAGGTCAGTCCCTTAGGGTCTATCTCTCCACATCTGTTGTCATCTCACCCATAATAAGTCAATCTTGGTCTAAACTGGGGGCAACTCCTTAACCTAGTTACAGATTTGGGTTCTTGAATGCCATCATTCTGAAAGGAGATACCAATAAAGGATTGCGATACCTTCACTAGACACCTAGAACAAAGTTCTCAACGCATAACATCAACCTGTCCAAAACAAAAACAAAGTAGAGCACCATACCGAAACACTCAAAATAATTCTATTTCAATTATGGCAAAAAGACACATCTAATGCAAGAATGTTTTGTCAACAGGTTAACTTACAAGGTCTTGAATTTTCGTCAATTATGTCTTTCTATGCTACTCAAGGATGCCAACAGCTAGAGATGCTATGATGGGGACATGATTTTTATTTGTCTGTTGCTTGTGGATTAAACTTTAGTAATATGATGACTTATGTCTAAAGACGTGATTGGCAAAAGATCATCAAGGACTCTGAGGTCTAAACACGAAAAGGGGCAATCCTTGTCTGTTAAAACGCAAGAAGTGCTCAGGTCATCTAGATTCAAGTTTGGCTAGATGCTTGTATCAACTTGCTATATCAAAATCTAGGTAAGTGATACTTAGGACATCTAGGTCTAACTATACCTAGATGCTTGTATTCTCTTACCACATTTCAAAGAACGAAAAATACCAAAAAGTGCCCGATGATGAAAGCAAAAAACTTGCAAAGATGACAAATATCCATATCCATATCCATACCGTATCTAATCACATCTCATATCCATACCATATCAAATTGCGTCTCATAACCATATCACATCTCATATCCATATCATATCCAATTGCGCCTCATATCCGTACCCATATCCATATCCATACCGTATCCAATTGCAAGTCTATCCTTAATCCATGCCAATCAAGTCAAATCAATCTTGTCAAATGATCCAATCATAATCAATGGTCTTGATCCTTGTCCAGTCGTAAACCAACTCAATTAATCAATCAATCAATTGTCTTATACAGGATGTTGCATTGTTGAAATCAGACCAACACACATGTCTTACACGACATGCTTCATTTCCTGAAACCAGACACTATCCTTCGTGTTGCTCTAGGGATCCATCATTCCCCGCCATGACAACATGCCTGCCGTGTTGGTCTAGGGATATATTGTTCCCCGCCATGACAACACTATCGTATCAAATGTCTTAGACAGGATGTTATATTGTCGAAACCAGACCTGAAGTCTTATACGACATATTTCATTCCTGAAACCAGACATCATCGATCCATATCATTGGTTTACCGCTCGACAGGGGAAATACCTTGTTTGTGCTTGTGTCATTTGTGCATACTTGCTTACTTGCTTGTGTGTGTTATCATTTTTATCTTGCATTCCATATCATTCATCCCTTTCTTCTGTGTTCAACCATTTCATTTCCTGTCAACATATCTTATCGTGAGATTGTCTGTCTCACGCCTACCGCCTTCTCCCCGTCCAATCTCTCGAGGGGGCATCCTATCATCATAACCTATACCAGGGGCAAACTGGGGCATGTATCATTATCAGACTATTTATTCTTTGAAACAACGTGATAAAACACATTGCTTCAAAGAGGGGCAAAATGTAGACACCTAAAATTGGCTCAGGTTGAATTAAGTAAATATTCTAATATTTATCTTAATTCATATTTTCTTCTGTCAATTAAATAAATATTATAAGTTTATTTGATTGGTTCATTATCCTACAATTAAATAAAATCATTTTATTTAATTAAATTCCCTAAATTCTTCTAATGTCTCAAATCCTAAATCCACCTCACAAAATCCACTTCATCAATCCACCTCATCTTTCCACCTCATCTCTTCCACCTCACCATGTTGCACATATAATTAAATATTCTTAATATTTAATTAGCTAATATCCTCCATTTTCCCAAAATAAATCTTTAAATCAATTATCCTCCACCAAATTGAATATTTAATTCAATGTTCCCCACTAACCTTCACCAATTGAATATTTAATTCAATGTTCCCCACTAACCTTCACCAATTGAATATTTAATTCAATGTTCCCCACTAGCCTTTGCCATTTGAATATTTAATTCAATTGTCATAATCCACTATTCTCAAATAAAGAATTTTTAATTCATCCATTATGAATTAAAGATTCACAAAAAAATGAGGGCCATTGATCTCATCTTTTGATCCTCACCCTCCATTGCCTTTTTATAAAATCTATAAATAGAACCCTCTTCTAAGCCAAAAGGAGGGGACTTCATCTTGCACAATCACTATACCAAAAGTTCTCTCATTCTCTTCTCCATTCCATTTTCAAGTGTCCTCCATTATCATGTGTTGAAGCTCACATTCAACACAAACTCATATCAAAAGCCATTCTTCCTTTGTCATCTTCAACAAGCAATCAAGCAAGGAAAGCTTCTGAGGGCTTCACAATCAAGAACTAAGAAAGATAGGCAAATAATGGAAAACGACAGGTAAAGGAGTTTGTAAGTATGTTCTTACTTGTTTTGGTTTAATTCTTCTTTGCTTTCAACTTCCATTGGTGTTTGGGTTTTATGTTTTCATTAATTTGACTTAACCACATTTCTCCCCCTCACAATGATCATCAAGCAAAGAGCATTCAAGGAATTCATTGTATTGTAGAGCATAATTGTGTTGTCTTTGTATGTGTTTGTTGCAAACTTGGCTCCATCAACTCTTCTCCTCATGATTTGAAGGCACTTCATCTCCGTGATGGTTTTACCTCTAAGGTGATATTTATTTTGTGTTTCAATCAATCTATCTTATCATTTGATTTTGCCTCTGTCCACCAAGGACACATACTCTATCTAACAATGGTGTTGGAAGGCTTGAATGCCATTTTAGGGCTTGACCGAGGCAAGCTTCTAAACACCACAACCCCCAACCCCTCTCTTGTGATTGTAGGTTATAGGTGCGGGTTCTTGTGAAGTGGAGTTGCAGAGAAGCTAAGAAGAAGATAAAGATTAAAGATCTTAGCAAAAAGTGTAGAAAACTTGATCTACTAGACTGGGAGCTCGCCTTGTAGTCCTCCCGACTATCATTTCTAGAAACTTTGAAGCAGGTTGCAGTCCTGATCACCTCATTGTTCTAGATCTACAGAAAAAATGGCCTATTGGACTAGAGTGCCCACCCTAGTGTCCCTAAAATTTCTACCTTTGGAAATTTGAATCCTGGTATATTTCTAATCTGCATTTTGTGCCTTCCTATGCAATCATTTGTTGTATCTTGTTCATTTGTATCTAGAATCATATAATAGGATTTAAGACTTACTTGAACTAGGGTTTGACATATCTAACAATACATTCTATCTTTCCTTATCATTTCATAGTGACACCAAACCTGTAGCTGAGTCCTCTCACAATAGTAGTGACTTAACTTAGTTTATGTCCTTGAATGTGTATGTGAAAGGAGGGTTTGATTAAATCTACCTTAACCACACTTCACCTCATCATCCTCTTTTTATATATAACAGTTTGGTGAACCCGTGTTTTTACTGAACTTGCATCTTGCTGAGTGTTGTAATCAATTTTGCATTCATTCATATCATATTCATCATCATACATTCAAAAATCTTGCATAAATTTGAAAATTTAGAAAAAATAAGCATTCTAGGCTTGCATTAAGGCATAGTTTTGCATATTTTGTGTAACATATTATAAACAGATTTAATTTTCTGATATTTACAATAGATCTAAGATAAATTACAGCATTTCATCATTTTGTGATCATTTACCTTGCATTATAATATCTTATTTGCTAGGGGTTTTTCTTGAAATTTTGCATTTTTTCATATAGCCTAGTAATTTCAAAAGCTAGGGTTTGTAGTTAAAATCTTGTTTCAGATTTTACTAATCATTTCAACACTCTTTAAAATCTGATTTTGGACAGTGGTGTTGATGTGCATTATAAATTTTTGCATTTACATTTGCACCTTTAACACAATTACATTGAAAAAAAGTGAAAAAATTGAGCATTTTAGATGCATAAACAAGCATAGTTTTGTTTTGTTTGCTTACATATGTCATAGACATCTTTTATATCAGATTTTGAGTTCATCATAGACATATTTTCATTACTCATTTGAGAATTTGGCATCATTTCATACTCTTGTGTGAAAATTTACATATTTTTAATTACACAATGTGTAATTCAACATAGGCAATTTAACCTCTCTCTAACATTCCTTTACAAGAAATCTTAAAAGTGATCTATTGTACAACACTTTTGCATTTTAAACAATCCATTGTAAGGACACTAGTGTGTTTTTGTTCTTGGTAACAAGCTTCAAAAACCTGATTTTTCTCAAACTAGTGTGGTGGTGTACAAAAGTCTCTTAATTAATTGCATTTGATAAATAAAAATATCTTATTGGGCATTTCCATTCCAAGACATTCTATTACGGCATCTTCATATCATTTCTCTTTGGTATCTTTACATGCATATATCATTTAAACTTTGAGAATTTATACAAATTTCTTTATATGAATCTTCATGTTCTCACTCATATACAATCTATGTACCACAAAGATATATTTAAATGTTCTTCATTTGAAATCCTTGATTATGTATCTGATTTTGACAACTTCATAGCTCTCATGAATACATACCCTTCGGTATTAGAAGATCTAACCAAATACATCTGCTTGAATACTCATGAGAGAGATGACTATGAAAGTTCTTCTTCTTCTATTAGCATCGTAATTCATGACAATGCCTTAGACATAGTCTTTAATACATGTGACGGTGACCTAGATTTGCCTATTTCACCCTATGATTCCTCTCCCAAAGTTGTTCCCACTTGTGAGGATATCTTGGCGTAAGAAAATGAAATCATTGATAAATTCCTTAACATCACCCTACCCTCTCTTCATTCCAATGCAATCCCTTTGGAAGAGAAAGAATTAGCGAATGAAGAATCTCCTCTCAAAAAGGATCCCCCATGGGTAGTTAATAGGTGTTCCTCTAATAATCACATGCTACATGAGGTTTCTAAGGCTAATTCGATGGATCTCTCAGAAGTGAAGACCTTTGATCTTCCTCCTTTGGATGAATGTTCAAGAACCTTGGATATCTCTAAGGATGCAAAGACCTTGGGTAGCTCTCCTTTGGTTACAAGTTCTATTCCATTGGACATCACTAAAGATCAAACCATCAATAATTCCTTTTCTCCTTGTTCCAATAATCTCCATTTAAAAGATGAAGCATTGGTGGATAAAGAAAGTAAAAGAAATGTTAATTCAATCACCTTTAATAGGTTTCTTCCACCCACTAAGGGGTTACTAGAAAAGTGTATTAATATTCCTACTTGATGATTGTGCAAGGGGCACCTAATGCACCTTCTTGCCTCAAACCAGTGATGACGGTTCAAGGTGAACAAAAACCACCTTGAGCCCCAAATTACAGTCTAAATTATGCAAGACAAATCACTCAAAGGAATCAAGGTGTGCAAAATGTGTCACAACAACCACATTACAATGTGATTTCTCACACATACAACACCCATAATAACAAGCAAAGCAAGTAAGCACTGCATGTGCTTGTCTCTCTTCCATCTTCTCAACCTATTCTCCCTCCGCCACCTCAACTTACTCATAAAAGTGGTCAAGAATATGATCTTATAGAACAACTTCGTGCTACTCTAGCTAAGATGTCTCTTTGGGATTTAATACAAACATCGCCTACATACCACGAAATGCTCCAAGAAGCTTTACAAAAGGTGATTGTACCACCTATTGTTAAGCCAAATGATGTAGCAGCTCTGTTAGATTGTATTCATGCAACAAAAATGGATATTTTGTTTAAACTGTGCATGAATTACCGTCAGTTGAAGTTTAAAACAAATATGATCCACTTATAATATTTATCACAATAGACAAAAAGTTGATAAAGTGAGTTATGATTGACAATGGATTGGCTCTTAATGTTTGTCGCATTGACTTACTACGCAAAAGCAAGATAGACACTTCTTTAATCAAACTAGATAGGATTAGCATTTGTGGCTTTGATAATGTTGGTAGACAATCCCTGGGTACTATAACTTTACCTGTACAGGTTGGACCCGTGACATTATCTACCCCTTTTCATGTCATGCTTGGTTCACTTTCATACAATATGATTCTTGGTAGGCCATGGATTCATGCCATGGGGGCAATTTTGTCTACCCTTCATCGATCAATAAAGTTTATTTATCAAAACATACTTCACACTGTTGAAGTCAATCCTGGTCCAAATAGTTGTTTACATATTGAAATGCAAAAACAAGTTAACAATCATATGATTCTAAATAACTTACAAGTTGATTCATCAACACATCTTGTCACAGATAATGTTGTGCAAGACTCTCAACTATTGAATGCACTTTTTGGTGATGATTGGGGTTCATTAGATTTTACTCCTTCCTATGTGGGGGAATGTAAAATTAATAACTCTGACTCATCAAAAGTTGCATCGATCTCATCCAAGCAATCTTTGGAAACACCTAAGAAACCCAAAGTCTCCTTGGTAGAAAAGAAAGACAATTTACTCTTATTTATACTTGTACAAATTATGAGACCTATGAGGCCTCGCCATCTTCTAAAGAGATGGACTCTCTCTATAGTCACAGATTCCAAATTTTATACAAAAAATGTGACTACATAGGCAATGGTTGCAGTGTAAATCAACAAGGAATTGGAGTACCTTTACAAGTTGTTGGAATTAACTACATGGCCGGTATTGGATACCACTCTTTGAATCCCACCAAAGCCTACTATCATCCTAAACTTAATGTCAATACAATATCAACAAGACCAAAACTACACGTGAGATATCATGAGTTTATAGACAAGAATTGTCTACCAGGAAAAATCCCATTGAATCAGGTAAGTATTTCTCCCTCCTTTAGCCACACTCAATGTAGCACCTATTCTAGTTGCTCTCAAGGCTAGCCTCCTAGATATATATGTTATTAGCATTGTGTTGTGTTCCCCCGTGTTCTGTTTTGTGTTTTTTAGGTCTCCTAGGATGACCCTTGATACTCTTGTAAGGTCAAGAATACCAAGAGACCGCCTCTGTTGTGACCATTCTTCTATTTGTTTCATCATTCTTCTATCATTCCTCTCCTGTAATTTATTGTTGTGTGTTGTGCCTTGAGGGCATAGTGTTATGGAGGGTGCTTTGGGGGCATCCTCCTACATGGTGTTCCTAAGGCACTTGTTCCCCTCTCTCATTTTATTGTTTACCTTCTTCAATGATTCTACCTAGTTGGTGGATGACAAAAACAAACAAATACTGATAAGGACCATGCATCCCTTTAGTAAGAAAGCAAAAATGGACCTAGTCCATATATGAAGATGGGGTTGATATATATATATATATATATATATCTGATGCTTGACAAGTAGAATCACTCGGTGTGATGTATCATCTTATGGCATTTCTTATGACTAACATTTTACAATCCACTCAATCTGCTCTTGTACACTTTGATTGGTATCTCACCTTGTTGCTACGCTCAGTTCCGAGGTACCTACAGTATAGCCCAATGGTTATACTCGGCTCCAAACCTAGGAGTATAGCCTTGGTCCTTGATGTGATTGTTTTCATGCATAGCTTTCATCTTGTTGTTTATCTTAGCATATTATATCAATGTGTTTGTGGGAACATTCGGCAATCATGGGACATGTCACTTTTGGGGGCATGGGCTTTGTGAGAGTTCTTGTTCCCTTGCGTGTTTTCACTCTACCTTAATGTGCTTGATATATGTAAGTGACATCAACCACCTTAACGTGGGGTCATATATAATGGTATCTGTCTACTTATAATGGTAAGCATATTTGTAAGCCCTCTCCATGAGGCAGGATTTTGTATCTCTTGAGCTAGTGCACATCCTAATTTAAATTGCAATTAAAAAGCCCTCTCTACGAGGCAAGATAACATATTTCTTGAGCTAGTGTGTATCCTTTTATACAAAGACCTTCTGTAGAAGGTAGGATGGTGTATCTCTTGAGCTAGTGCACATCCTTTTATACAAAGTCCTCATAAGGAGGCGGGGTTGGATCTTGAGCTATCCTCCCTTAAGCGTGTCTTTGGCGATTGTTATAGCATAAGCTCAACTGTAAGGTGTGTTTGGTGTGTTTTAGATGGTGGGACTTAGCAATAAGCTCCTTCCATTGCTCGTGTTTGTTGTGTATAAGATGTATAGTATGTCTATGACATGCTATACGGCACTCATGTATTCCGTGTGTCTTCTTTGTATGTCTTTCCCCTTGTGTGGTTTCAAGGGTGTAGTGATGAGCTCTTCCCACACTCGGCTTTTGTTTGGCATGTCTTCCCCCTTGTGTGGTTTCAAGGGCATAGCAATAAGCTCCCCCCACACTCAGGTTTTGTTTGGTGTGTCTTCCCCCTGGTGTAGTATCAAGGGCATAGCGATGAGCTCCCCCTACATTTTAAGTTTTATATTGTGTGTTTTTGGTGGTTTCAAGGGTGTAGTGATGAGCTCCCCCCGCCCCTTAGGATTTTATTTCATATATGAAAATTTTATATCAATGTATTCATCATGTTTTGCATGATTGATCTCATGTCCTCATGTTTTACGTGCTTCCTACTGTATTCTCCATGTTTTGCGTGCTTCTTACTATCTTCATTGTGTCTTGCATGTCTTCAATGTGTCTTCTAGTGCTTACCTAAGACTAGGAGCTAGAAATAGTTCCTCAATCTTTGTGTATGCATTAGCTTCATGAGCTTGGCGTGTTTGATGTGTTTTCAACCATACTTTAATGCATGTATGGATCATAAGATCATACATACATTAAAGTGAGGGCTAAATGTTATGTCATAAAATGTCCCCTAGGACTTTTTACCACCTAGTATAGCTCCTAGGTCTCCTTGATTTAATCATGCATGTGTAAAACTTATCCCGGAGCAAATTCCCCTGAAACCCATGTCAAATGGGGCTTAAGGGTCCACTTCAATGCTTAATCATGACTCAAAATGCACCCCTAGACGTGGGTGCCCGCACCCTAGTCCAGGCCTATTTTGTCAGGACCTAAATTTAAATGTGTTGGTTTATGACCATTAAAAGGTTTCCTTTTATCAGCGTTTTCAATTTAAATTATGAATGTTAGCAGGAATGCATATATAAACATGTTTAAGGCTTCATTTTGCTCCTAGTTGATTAAGGTGAACTTATGATCATCAAGCAAAGAGAATTCAAGGCATTCATTGTGTTGCAGAGTATAATTGTGTTGTGTTTGTATGTGTTTGTTGCAGATTTGGCTCCATCAACTCATCTCCTCATGATTTGAAGGCACTTCATCTCCGTGAGGGTTTCACCTCTAAGGTGATATCTATTTTGTGTTTCAATCAATTTATCTTATCATTTGATTTTTCCTCTGTCCACCAAGGACACGCACTCTATCTAACAATGGTGTTGGAAGGCTTGAATGCCATTCCAAGGCTTGATTGAGGAAAGCTCCTAAACACCACAACCCCCAACCCCTCTCTTGTGATTGAAGGTTACAGGTGCGGGATGTTGTGAAGTGGAGTTGCAGAGAAGCTGAACAGAAGATAAAGATTCAGGACCTGAGTAGAAAGTGGACTAGGGCACCTGCCGGGCCGTAGTCCTCCTGAATGTCACTACTAGAAACTCTGAAGTAGGTTGCAGTCCTCATCACCTCACTATTCTAGATCTACAAAAAGGTTGGCCTATTAGACTAGGGCTCCCGTCCCAGTGTCCCTAAAATTTCTTCCTTCAAAAATTTGAATCTTGTTGTGCCTTCCTATGCGATCATTTGTCATATATTGTTCGTTTGTATCTGGAATCATATAATTAGTGTTTAAGGCTTACTCAAACTATGGTTTGACATATCTAGCAATACATTTTATCTTTTCTTATCATTTCATAGTGACACCAAACCTGTAGCTACGTCCTCTTGCAACAGTAGTGACTTAACTAGATTTATGTCCTTGAATGTGTATGTCAAAGGAGGGTTTGATTGAATCTACCTTAATCACACTTCACCTCATCATCCTCTTTATATATATAACACTCCTGATTATTGTTTGGTTTATTCTAGTATTGATAGTGCTGATAAAATTTTGGACATACAGGGATTTGTTGATGTAGATTGGGCAGGTGACTTGGATAGTCGAAGGTCTACTAGTGGCTATATGTTTACTATGTTTGGAGGAGCAGTGAGTTAGATGAGTAAGATGCATCCCATAGTTGCTTTGTCCACCACCAAAGAATAATATATGACTGGTACTCATGTCTCAAAGGAGGTAGTTTGGTTGAGGAGACTATATACCAATATTGGTTTTGATTGCAAGGTCATTCAAATTAGTTGTGGTAGCTGCCAGAGTGCTATCTATTTGGCCAAGAATCATATGTATCATGCTCAAACTAAGCATGTTGATGTTCAGTATCAATTTGTTCAAGAATTGTTTGCAAGTAGACAGATTGAGCTGAAGAAGATAGACACTCAGGAAAATGTTGCAGATTCATTGACAAAACCTATGAGCACAAAGAAGTTTGTATGGTGTAGAGAGGCCATGGGCCTTATTTCTAGTGCTTGAGTATTTTTTCATTTGATTTCCTATGGGTTGATTTACAATGTATAATGTCAAGTGGGAGAATGTTGGGATAAGGTGCCATTAACCTTGTAAATCCCAATATTGTATTTATTCTATTTTATTATTTGTAATTTGTAATTACCCATAAGGTAATGAGGTAGTTTCACTAGCAATGGTAATTCTAGACTCACCAGAGGTAATAACGGAGTGACATTTATGGTTGGCAATTGTAAAAATCATGAGTAAATGAGGGTAGGTTCCACCTTGGGAGAATTTTCTATTTTTAGCGTGTATGACATGTTGTCATAAAGATGATGAGATATTGTAAGAGAATCTATGACAACTATAAGTCGTCATAAGATTCTATGACGGTATGACAACTTATGACAAACAATTAATAGTTTTAAGGTGCTATTGTTAGCTCTAGGTGCACAACTTTGGAAGATAGTTTCTAGAAGAATCTATGATGGTTATGACGCATCATAAGATATTGTAAGAGACCAATTTTAGTCTTGAGTGCCCAAGTTTGCATGGCTAATTTTGGACAAGTTCTAGGAGCTTGTAAGTTGGCATTTAATGTTTGCATGTTGAAGATTCCCAAGGAGAGAAAGTGGATGCCTAGTTTTGTGTGAGAGGACTTCTATAAGTATTTTGCCATGTATTTGTTGTAGCATAATAGATTTACAGGTACTCAGGTGCTGCAGGAATTCTGTCAGATAAAAGACTAGAGGAGAAAGTTGTGTAGTTGATGTATTGTATCACTTTTGCATATTAATACAAACTTGTACCTCTTTCCTGGTGGAGTCTTTTACCTAAAAGGGTTTTCTCCATGTAAACACTATTTCATTGTGTGATCAATTTTTAGATTTGTGGCTTCTGTGTTGCATATTTTTTATTCTATTACAATCTCCATTCTTTAATACACTGTTAAAGATCATTAAACATATTTGAATCAAATTTTCATTGAGTAGTTGTTTCTTTCATTTCTAACAATAATAAATTCTTCCATTTCTGCTGAAGAGAAGTGACAGGGTGAGCTATCCTAGAAAATCCCTCAATGAAGTAACAATAATAAATTGCTAACCCCATGAAGCTCCTGACCTCCATCACACTAATAGGTGTTGGCCAATCCATAGTCACTCTAATCTTTGATGGATCTACTAACATACCATCGCCAGATAGAATGTGCCCCAAATACAGAACCTCTAGATGGAAGAAGGCACACTTGGCCAAGTTTCCATATAGCTACTGATCTCACAAACATTGTAATACCTAACACAAGTTCTCCTCATGCTCCTCCTCAGTTCGTGAAATATCAAGATATCATCAAGGAATACCAACATGAACTGATCTAGGTAAGTGCAAAACACTCCATTCATGAGACTCATGAATATTGTAGGGGAATTCGTCAAAGTGAAGGGTACCATGGTGAACTCATAGTGACCATAATGAGTCTGAAAGGCTATCTTATGAATATCTGCCTCTGCAATCTGTAGCTGATGGTAGCTGGACTTTAGGTCAATCTTAGAGAACACTCTGGTTCCCTACATCTGATCAAATAGATCGTCAATCCTGGGTAAAAGATAATGGTTCTTCACCATCACTTTATTCAACTATCGGTAATCCATTCATAGATGAAGGGACCCATCCTTCTTCTTAACAAAGATGACTGGTGTGCCCCAAGGTAAGACACTAGGCTGAATGCGACCCTTCACTAGCAACTCCTCTAGTTGTAGGTTGAGCTCCATAAGCTCATACATAGTCATCCTATATGGTGCACAAGACACCAGTTGCCTCAGCATCAGGTACAAGATCAATATGAAAATCCACTTCTCAACGAGGTGGCATGCCTGGAAGCTCTGGCAGAAACACATCTGCGAATGCTTTAAGTATAGGATGGTCATCAAGTGTAGTCCTTGACTCATCCTTTGTTAGTCACTCACAGTAATTGCAAACATCTGACATCATTTCCACATGCAACTCTTAAGTTGCATAGTGGAAATCATATGCAAATCTATAGGCCACTGAATGCCCATAATCTCTACTGTGGTGCCATGGTTGTCCAGGCAATCTATTGCCTTGTGGTAGCAACCAAGCTTGGCTCTATGAGCTACAAGCTAAGCCATACCTAACACCACACCATAGGATCCTAAAGCCATAATCCTAAGGTCTACAATCATGGTGAAGGCTCCAAGTTCCAACTCACAATCTTGAACTATTGAGTCAGTGGCCATCTTGGCCCCTATGGCCAACTCAACCTCCCACCTATCATCTTGCCTAGAGGGTACCAGCCTACAATGCTCCACTAACAATGGAGATATAAAGGAGTTTGAAGCTCCAAAATCAAACAAGATAGTAACATGGATACCTCCAATCATACTCAGAGTCTCTATGATCATGGCTTGATAGTCAGCCTGACGATTACTAACCGCTGCAAATACATGGTGGGATTTACCCACATCACCTGCAGTTTGCTCTAATCCTCCAACACATTGTCCTCCTCCTGTAGTGAACCCTTGGGGACACTCTCTAGCTAAGTGTCTAGTGCCACCATAAATGTAGCATGGTCCTCTAGTGTGCACATGTACTAATTATGTCCTACTAGACTGTTGAGATCTTGATCTACCTGAGCTACTCTGAGCGCCTCTAAAAGACTATTGTGGTCATGTGGGTCCTATACCCTATGTCTTATATCTCTAATCTCTACGAGGACCCTAAGTCTGCCACACTCTAGTGTGGCCACCTTGTGCTCCCTACTATGGTCTAGACCTTTGCCCACGATGTTACTACAATAGTGGGGGCCTAGCCCTGAATCCTCCCTTATGAGGGAGTGGAGGTCTATGAAAGATGTGATCTTACTGCTGCTAGATACAGTTCTAAAAGTAGGCCCATGACTCATGGGACTTCCCATGAATCTCCTCAATAATATATGTCTTCTTGGTGGCCTCACACAAAGTCTGGGGATCAGTTATATGTACTGGTCCTGCTATCTTAGAATATAAGCCTCTAATAAACCTATTGAAGAGAAGCTTCTCATTTTGTAGGTACTTAGCATATTGCATTAACTCTAAGAATAGGCTCTCATAATGTGCCACCGTGGAACCTCATTGTTGTAGATCATGAAACTTATCGATGCGGCATTGACGATAGTACTTAGATAGCTATCATGCTCTTAAGCACTCTAGATATGTACTCCATGATAGAGTATCTAGTGAAAGATGGTGCTTGTGCTCCTCAGTGTGCTACCATGTGGATGCAGAATCATGTAAGAGGTGAATGGCAACTCAAACCTTTAGGTTTCTCCCATAAGGGTGCAACCCAAAGCATCGATCCAAACTAAGGATCTTCTATGTTGTGAGGGCCTTGAGCTAGACCTCCTGCCTCTTGTTGTCATCCCAAGTGCAAAGGATCAAAGTGCACTAACTCCACCATGACATCCTCTTCTTGCTCCTCTTGATATGGTGGAGGACTCCTGCTCTGTTCCCTCTAATCTGATGTATGCTCCTTTGTGGACGTTAACGATACCTCCACTTGTTCGGTTCCCCTACATCGAGTGGTAGTCTATCTAATACGGCCTGAAGCACCTACAAAATTTGAGGGCCTATATCAGGAAATACATCATGATTTTGGGCAACCGATGGTGAAGCAAATTGAGTGGCTCAAGAATGAGCCTCACTAGAAGAATTGACACGCAAGCGTCCTCTCCTAGCTCTAGGCAGCATCCTACATGAACAAGGTGCCATGATTAAATTCAATTCATGGAAAAACACATGTGCCCTAAATGCCTAGTGTTGAAACTTGGGCTCTGATACCAAATGTCATGCCCACATTTTAAATGTGGACATGAAAAATGAACTAACAAAAATTTTATAAAACAAGTCACTAAACACACTCACGCATCAAATGTGTTCTTAAATAACATGTGCACTTAACATTTTTGTATGCGCAACACATGTGAGGTATGCCGCACTATGGTAGGGAAGTCAATCAAGATGCGAGGAATGTGAAACTCCTTTTGCACCCCTTCAAGAATGGAAGTGAACTAACAGGGAAAGTGTCACATCTTGCATCGCCAGGAGGGGACGTCTCTATCAAGAAACCAAACTTGGGGTTTTCTAGATGAAAATGAGAAGTCAATTTCGACCTCAGTCAAAACCCTAACCCTAAGAATTAATAACCAATTAATTCAACTATAATGTAGAAACAAAAACAAAACTATAATTTAAACTAATTCACTACCATTAATCTAACACAATGAATTAAATTAAATTAAATGCCTTTGGAAAGTCTAACAAAATAATTTAAGGGAGAACCTTTAAATTGAAACTATACAACACTAAAGATAATTTAACCTGATAAATAACTTTCCATCTGTAAAGGGTAAAATTTGGATAGTTGAGTTTTTGATAGTTTTGTATGTGTATCCTCCTTTCACCCTTTCATTCAAGGACCTAGGGTCGAGCTACAATGTACTATCATACCCTAGGTCAATTTGAGATCTAGGGAAACTTAGATTTGTATAATTTGATTGTCAATTATCTTATCTTATGCTCAATTATACCTTAAAACCCTAATTATGCAAATACAACAGCAAATGGATGAATATCAGAAAATGTTGCTACAAAAAGATGTAAAACGACAAAGAACTGTACACCTGTTTTCAGGATTTGGAAGCGGAACAGTCGAGGACTAAAGAGTAGGTGCCCAAATCCAAGGCCCTACTTTTTGTCAAGATCTGCAAACAAGATCTGCAACCTGTTCCTACTGTACCAAAGGTTTTCCCGTCATGGAACTTCGAGGACTAATGAGTGGGCGCCCTAGTCCAGGGAGTTATTTTCTTCTCTGATCTACAATTTTGACACTCTGTTGTACCCTCCTGCAACTTCACTTTGTCTATAGCTTCAACCTGTAACCTGCAATCATGAAACTTTGGGAGGGGGTTGTGGTGTTTGGAGGCTTACCTCAGTCAAGCCCTAGAGAGACATTCTAGTCTTTTGAACATCGTTGTCAGATAGAGAGTACGTGCCCTTAGAGGCAGAGGCAAAAACTAAATGATAAATGCTTAAAAACATAAATGATATCATCTTATAGTGAAGATCTCATGAGAGGAAGAAACTCGTCATGCCATGAGGAAATGATTGCTCAAATCTACAAATACCAACACATAGACAACACAAATCTTCTCTTGCAACATAATGAAAGCCTTGAATCACCTTTAGAATGCCAATGCTCATCTAGTAATGTTCTAGTTTACAAATGAATGCCTAAACATGCTTTTGTATGCAACTACAAACACTCCCGCCAAGAATTTCGTAATTCAAGCTTATCGTGTCAGCATAGGACCTAAATAACAGTCACAAGCCGACACCTAAAATTTTGGACTGACCTAAAATAGGGTAGGACTAGGGCGTAGGCACCCAAGTTCTCCCCCCTATTTTGGTTAGGGTTAGGTTCAAGGGATCCCCCTAGGTCCCATTTGTCATGAAACTTAAGGATCATTTCATTGGGATAACAAAATATGATGCAAGATGTCCTAAATGCAGATAAAAGACCCAGGAGCTAAACCTTATGAGGGAAAAGCCCCCAAGGGGACATTTTCTAACATTACATTTAGCCCCCACTTTAATGTATGTATAAACACAAGGCCAATACATGCATTAAAGTATGGTCAACAAACACAGCAAACACGCAAAGCATGGAGAAGACACGCCAAACACATTGAAGACAATGACAAGCACACAAAACATAGAGAAGATAGTTACAGTCACGCAAAACATGGAGAAGATGTGGATGCATAGACAACAGTTAATGCATGGAAGACATGAATGATTTCTTTTCTTTTCTTTTTCTCATATATATAAAATGCAGATGCAAGTACAGGAAAGTAAACACACCTCCCATAATACAGGATGCACTCATCGCGCAGGTCTTTAAACTGCATATATGGGGAAACACACATGCAAGACACACCAAACCTCCCATAATGCAGGATGCACTCATCACACAGGTCTTTAAACTGCATATGGGGCAGCAGATGCCAAATAAAGCAAGCACGCCAAACACAAACACTTTGAAGACATGGAGAAAACACGGTAGACAAGCGATGGAGTGTTCCTATTTCTAGGTTCATCACCATATCAAGCACATTACAGGCACACACCGACAATTGGGATTCACCACAACAATCACCAAAGACTCGCTTAAGGGTTGTGTTAGTCACAGAACCACTCCCCGCCTCTCGATGAGGACTTTTGAAAATGACAGGATGGGCACTCTCCACAAGAGATACACCACCCCCACCTCCATAGAGGGCTTAGGATGATTGATTGAGTACAAACAAACTCATAGTGCAGGAAGTACTCATCGCACTAGTCTTTAAACTACACCTGAGGACAAGCACATTAGTAACATCTACAATAGACATCTTACCTTATATATGCCCCCACCCTAAGGTGGTTGATATCATGCATCGATATCAAGCATGTTAAGGTAGGAAGAAAACACACAAGGGAACACAGACTTTCATAAAGCCCATGCCCCCGGAGGTAACATGTAATTTACGATCACCAAATGTTCCCACAAACACATCCCTTCAAGAAACATGTTAGTATCCGCATAATCATGATAAACAATAACATCAATGCATATGATTAATCACACAAAGAGCCAAGGTTATGCCATGAATTCAGAGATCGAGGATAACTGTGGGGCTATAACACAAAAATCTCTGAACCGAGTACCACCAAGGTAGGAATCAAAGACAAACAAAGTGCACAGAGTAGCAGTATTGTTAAGGTTTGTAATTGAGATAAAGATCATCAAAATCACTACGCAGAAAGCATGAGTGCTTCTACTAGCCAAGCGTTGGATAAAATAGTACAACCCCATCGTCATATTAGGACTAAGTCAAATTTTTTATTTCTCACTAAAGGGACGCTAGGTCCACATCAGTATAAATGTTTTTCATCATCTACCCTCTAGATAGAAGCACTAGAGGAAGGGAAACAATAAATAAGAGAGGATAAACAAGTGTCTTAGGGATAGTCACGTGGGAGGGTGCCCCCAATTCACCAACCACAACGCTATGTCCATAAGACACAACACACAACAATGAAATTAGAGAAAGGCAATATAGAAGAATGATGATACAAATAGAAGGTCATAACAGAGGTGGTCTCCTGGTATCCCGGACCTTACTAGAGAATCGAGGGTCATCCCAAGAGGCCTAAACAACACATAACACATCATGGGGGAAGCACATCACGAGAGATAAAGGATATCTGTCATGTTGTTTTGGTCTTGTTGATATTGAATTAACATTAAGTTTAGGATGATGGGAGGTGTTCTTTTCTTTAAAAGGATTATATCCACTATCACTTGAGTAATGTGTTGAAGCGGATTCTATAGGTGCTTGAATTCCTTGTTGATTTACACCACATCCCTTACCTAGATTGTCACAATTTTTATAAAGGATTTTAAATCCTCAACCATAGAGGGATGTCATTTCTTTAGGGGATAGTGAAGCCTCATAGGTCTCATATTTGTGGTATAAGTGAGAGTATTGTTTTTATTTTCTACCAAGGGAACTTTAGGTTTCTTAGGTGCTTCAAAGGATTGCTTCGGTGAGATCGATGCTACTTTTGATGTGTCAAGGCTAATAATTTTATATTCCCCTATACTGCAAGGATTAAAATCTAATGAGCCCCAATCATCACCAAAGAGTGCATTTGATGGTATAGAATCTTTAACAACATCACTCGTGGCTAGAGGCGTTGATGAATAAGTTCGTAAATTATTTAAGCTCATATGATTGTAAACTGGTTTTTGCATTTCAATATGTAAACAATTATTTGGTTCAAGATCAACATGAACAGTATGAAGTTTACCTTTGAATATAAATTTGATTGAACAATGTAGGGTGGAAGGAATCGCCCCTAATCCGTGAATCCAAGGTCTACCAAGAATCATGTTGTAAGATAAAGAACAAGGCATGACATGAATCATGGTAGGCACAAGCACAGATCCTACTTGTATAGGTAGAGTTATAGTGCCCACGGATTGTCGTCCAACATTATCAAAGCCACGAATACTAATGCCATTTGGTTTGATTTGTGATGTGTCAACCTTGATTTTGTGTAGTAGGTCAATGCTACAAACATTAAGAGCTAATACATTGTCAATCATAACTCGTTTTACCAATGTTTTATTTATTGTGACAGAGATCATAAGTGGATCATATTGGTTTTGAACTTCAATTGATGGTAATTCATGTGGTTGAAAGATAATATCCATTTTTGTTGCATGCATACTATCCAATATGGCTGCTATATCATTAGGCTTAGCAATAGGTGCGACAATCAACTTTTACAAAGCTTCTTGGAGCATTCCATGGTATGTAGGTGATGTTTGTATTAAATCCCAAAGAGAGATCTTAGCTAGAGTAGTGCGAAGCTGTTTGACAAGATCATACTCTTGACCACTTTAATGAGTAACATGAGGTGGTGGAGGGAGCATAGGTTGAGAACATGGAAGAGAGGTAGGCATATGAAGTGCTTGCTTAGTATGCTTGTTGTTACAGGTGTTGTATGTATGAGCAATTACATTTTGAACACCATGATTTCTTTGAGTAGTTTTCTTTGCATATTTGAAGAGGTCATAGGTAGGTTTACCTTGAACTATAATCACTAGCTTTAAGCAAGAGAGTGCAGTAAGTGCCCCTTGAACAATCATTTTAGGAATATTGCTACCAAGTCTATTAATGAAGATTGAATTAACATTGCTTCCCTCTTGATTGCACCCAACATCCGTTCCTAAAGGATTTAATGTGAGAGACCTTTTCTCATCCACTAATGCTACATCTTGCCCAGGGAGAGCAGTGGGATGAGAGAAAGGTATGGTGTGGTTAGAGAAACTAGAGCTATCCATAGTCTTCTCATTGAAGGTTCTTGAGTTTTCAATCAAAGGTGGAAGGTCTAATAGATTATCCATAGAGGTCTCGTGCACCAAATGATTGTTAGGTGAATAGTCTTTTTCTGCCCATGAAGAATCCTGATGTAGAGACACTAGATGGATGGATGACTCTTCAATTGGTCTTTCAACTAATGAAACATGGAGGGGGTTTTAACTTATCAAGAACCAGTCCTTTAGGGCTTTCCAATCCTAAGCCAAGGGCTCACTATAGGGTATCCCACAAGATGGATGTTTTTCTGGAGGGAAATCATGTCAAATGTTCCAAGACAACATATACAACCTTCCCCACACCAATGGTTAGGGTCTGACACATAGAGAAAGGGTACTTGCTTCACAAACCTTGCCTACTCCTTGTAGCCCTGTCTACGGAACAATAGTGAATAACTCTTCACCGATGCCTTCTTTCCACAAACCCAAACCATTTCAAGATTCCTTGTTGGAAGACACACAACATATGTTAAAATGACTTGGGGTTTTTTATGGAACATGTGCCCCTAATTCAAACTGGTAATTCTGGCTAGAGCCCCAATTAGCCCTATTTTTCAAAGGGGCTACTCTTCAATGGCTTCACAGAACTGGTAGAACCACTTGAGCATGTTAGTTACATGGAAAAACAAGATATTTCATAGGTTTTGTACTGCTACAGTCGACTGTACGGTTTCTAGGGGCTGTGTTACTCTTAGAGGCTTAACACATGCACTTGTTAAGCCAAATCTTGGCAAAATTCAAACAAAACCAATTGATCCTTCCTATAAATGTCCCAAACAACAAAAATAGAAGTATACATATCCATTCCACTGGTCCTATGGTGTGGAGAATCAGTGGAATGGTCATAAACCCATGATTTCTTCCAAAACCCTAGTTCAGGGTTTAGTGGCCAGCCTACAGAAAAATGACTATATCTCTGTTCAAAGTCAACATCAAGACTCCAAACCAATTTCAAAGAAAAGGTAACACCATATTTTATCAATTCAACATACCATAGACTGATGATTGTTCCGTACCAAGGCAAAGTACGGCCTGGAACATCGAATAAACCCAGAAATGTAGGAAAAGAACAGTGTTTATTGTTTCTTCTTTGAGAAATCTTCAACTTCATGCCTTCCTCGATGAGTGAGAGGCATTTTGTACATCTTGACATCAGTTGTAGGTAGTTTGGGGTCGATGGGAAACAAAAAACTAACTCTGCAACCTCCAAACTATCCATTTGTTACCTTAAAACTAATGCATATTAGTGTAACTTGAACATTTTCTTCTCAAACTACTTCAAACTCCTCTAAGGCAATGCCTACATGTTATTAAGGACTCCTAAACATGTATTACATGATTTCCATTCCAATTTCACACTTGTGGAGGGTTTGACCATAGTTGACCAACTAGGTCCTAATTGCCTACATGCAAACAATAGGCACCAAGGCCTTACAAGGTGCTTGCAAATGACTTCAACATGTTTCAAAATGCTCCAATATGGTCCTCAAGACCTTATTACAACTTAAATGGAAAACCAAAACATAGCAAGAAGTATCAAAGACTTGATAGGCCTCTTGGACCTATAGGTGCCCCTGCACCAAATCCTTCTTGAGAGGGAGCCCTTTATCCACTGGTGTTTCATTTGCCAAAGAGGGTAGGGTAATGTTTAAGATTGTGTCAATGATTTCATCCTCTTGTGTTAGTATATCCTCATAGGAGGAATCATTTTCTGTGTCATCATCATATGTTTTAGCTATTAGATCCAAAGCATTAAGAGAACTTTCACTCTCATCATTCTCAATGTGTTTCGTCAAATCTTCTACTACCCACGGGTATGTATTCATGAGAGATATGAAGTTGTCATAGTCAGATACATAGTCAAGGATTTCAAATGAAGAGTATTTAAATATATCCTTGTGATGCATGGCTTGTATGTAAGTGAAAACATGAAGATTCATATTAAGAAATTTGTAAAAACTTGAAGTTTTTGATATATGCATGTAAAGATACCAGAGAGTAATGAGATGAATATTCCATGGTGAAATGTCTTGTAACATCAATGCAAAATCAGATTTTTAAATCTTTTCAACAGTTATGCAAAAGATAAGTGCAAAACTATGTGCAAAAATGACCTAAAATGCTTATTTTTTGTACTTTTTCAATGCAAATATATGAAAGAAAAGATGTTGTAAATAATTTGATTAGGGGAAACAAATAATATGTCTATTTTCAGTCCAATGAAACAATAAAATCCTTCACAATATGCTTTTGATGTAAATTTACAATGATGACTAGTCAAAACTTAGTGAAAATGCCTTAAAATATACAAATTTTCACCGTTTTTTGATCCCAAGACCTAATGAAAGAGGTGTTGTAAGGAATTTTATGAGGTCCAGAAAATAGTATCAGTAATATCAATCACCTAGAATCATAAAATCTTTTACAACACGCATGGAGTGCAAACTAGGTCAAACCCTAGGGCAAATATAGCAAAAGTGTGCAATTTTTCACCAAATTTTCAATACAAGAGCTCAATAAAAAGGTGTTGTGAATATTTTTAGGAGGGGTAGAAGATAATTACCCTAATAATAGCCAATTATTGTGAAAATACTCTTCACAACACGCCTATGGTGCAAATTTTGAAAGTCGATAAGGCCAAATCTAGTGAAAATCAATGTTTTTCAAGCCCTAGGTTTGAGATCTCAATGTAAAATGTTGTATGAATGTTTTGAAAGCTGATGTATGATGAAAATTAAATTCACTCAGATCTAAAAATTATTTCCAATTCCTAAGATGTAAAATGCAAGTTCAAATTTAATGAAAAATCAATGAAAATGCTAGTTTTTGTTGAAATTTTCTATGTAAAAATGCAAATTTTTTGAAATCTAAATACAAATTTGTACTAAAATGCAACACTACAGCCAAATGAAAATTTGAATGAGTAGAAAAATATGAAACAAGATTTTACCTACAAACCCTAGATTTTGGAATTACTAGGTTATATGCAAAAATTTCAATTTTCAACAAAACCCTAGCAATTTTATGTTTAAAATGCAATGTAAGTGATTGAATTTTTGTAATTTTCTGCAATTTAAATCAGATCTAATGCAAAAATTAAAAAATTGATGAAATTCAAATTAATTAATGCAATATGCAAACTAGGGTTTGCAATTTATTTTCCTAATTTTTCTAATTTTTCAATTTTTTTTGTAAATTTTCCAATGCAATAAGATGAATGATACTATGAATGAATGAAATCACTGTAAATCTGAAGCAAAACACTCATGGAAATAAGTCCAATAACACGGGTTCACCAAAATGTAAAGGGTAAAATTTGGATAGTTGAGTTTTTAATAGTTTTGTATGTGTATCCTCCTTTCACCCTTTCATTCAAGGACCTAGGGTCGAGCTACAATGTACTATCATACCCTAGGTCGCTATGAGATGTAGGGAAACTTAGATTTGTATGATTTGATTGACAATTATCTTCTCTTATACTCAATTATACCTTAAAACCCTAATTATGCAAATACAACAGCAAACAGACGAATATCAAAAAATGCTACTATAAAAAGATGTAAAACAACAAATAACTGTGCACCTATTTTTAGGGTTCAGAAGTAGAACAATAGAGGACTAAAGAGTGGATGCCCAAGTCCAAGGCCCTACTTTTTGTTGGGATCTGCAAACAAGATCTGCAACCTCTTCCTGTTGTACCAAAGGTTTTCTCGTCATAGAACTTTGAGGACTAATGAGCAGGCACCCTAGTCCAGGGAGCTATTTTCTTCTCTAATTTGCAATTATGACACTCTATTGTACCCTCCTGCAACTTCACTTTGGCTGTAGCTTCAACCTGTAACCTGCAATCATGAAACTTTGGGAGGGGGTTGTGGTGTTTAGAGGCTTGCCTCAGTCAAGCCCCGAAGAGACATTCAAGTCTTCCAAACACCATTGTCAAATAAAGAGTGTGTGCCCTTGGAGGCAAAGGCAAAAACCAATTGATAAATGCTTAAAAACACAAATGATATCACCTTGTAGTGAATATCTCATGAGAGGAAGAATCTCTTCATGCCATGAGGAGATGATTAATCAAATCTGTAAATAACAACACATAGACAACACAAATTTGCTCTTGCAACACAATGAAAGCCTTGAATCACCTTTAGAATGCCAATGCTCATCTAGTAATGCTCTAGTTTACAAATGAATGTCTAAACATGCTTTTATATGCAACTACAAACACTCCTACCAAGAATTTTGTAATTCAAACTTACCGTGTTGGCATAGGACCTAAATAACGGTCACAAGTCGACACCCAAAATTTGGGACTGACCCAAAATAGGGCAGGATTAGGGTGCAGATACCCAAGTCCTCCCCCCCTATTTTGGTCAGTTTTAGGTTCAAGGGATCCCCCTAGGTCCCATTTGTCATGAAACTTAGAGATCATTTCATTGGGATGCCCAAATATGATGTAAGATGTCCTAAATGCAGATAAAAGACCCGGGAGCTAAACCTTATGAGGGAAAAGCCCCCAAGGGGACATTTTCTAACATTACACCATCAAAATAACCCTCTCATTTGCCCAACTAAACCCCTATTTCAAATAACCGGTCTCCCAAAAAATTGGGCAACATAACATTACCCAAGCATCTAATTTCCCAAAATTTTCGACAACATAACTTTAAAAAAGTAAACTAGGGGTTTAATTAAAACAAAGGTCCAATAAATTAATTCATAACTATAGGACCTTGTAAAATAATATAAATTTCACCTAAGTGGGGTTTGAGAGGTTAAAGAGGTTTAAAAGTTGTTTAAAAGTCCCTAATCATTAGGCTAACACTCCTCAAATGTAAAAAGGCTTATAAAAGAACATCATCTCTACATTTCTCTCACAAGTTGTTGGTTTTGTTTTGTAGGTTGGATTGGAGGAGAAGAAAGAGAGAAATCTCCTCCCACATGGGAAGATTATCTCCTCAACAAAGTTTAATTTAGTTTTCTAACATTTGTTTAGTTTCCACTTTCCATATCAAAAATGTTTTTTTCTAATGTTTAAGTTGTTTCTAAAATGCAAGTTTAGTTTCCTTCCAAGAATGTTTTGAATATATGATATTAAAATAGGTATTTAATTTTCCATATTTATATATGGATATATATATGCAATATACATATCCTATATATAAATGAGTTAGAATAGAATCCTAAATAAATAAATGGGATATATATATATAACTATAAAAAAAGAATTAAATAAAAGAGGCGTTTGTGTATATATAGAGGTTGGGTATATCACATAATGCAAAACTAATATAGAGTAGGGGGAAAGAAATACCAAAACAACATATTTAAATGTTCACAAAATAGGGCACATGCAAATAAAGCTTGCAATTGTGGACTACACAGTTCGCAAGCTGGTGGCCTGTGGCTTGTGTAGGTTGGGGTCGATCGGCTAGGGGCAGAGCTCCCACACCCATAGAGCCCGTGGGTTCTATGGAGACCGGGTCCCTGGACCCCAGACCCTCAACCTCCACATGGCGCGAATCAGGGTCTCGGTCCTGCCCGCCCTATCATGCCCACATTTTCCATGTGGTCACAACACGCGTCACACGTGTCATAGCCACATCTGTCATGTGGTTATGACACGAACTATCAAAAATTTTCTCACGCATCCCTAGAAACCCCCTTGCATGCGTAAGCATGCTCGTTGGTGTATGCTCAAGGCGAAAACACTACAGTTGTCGGCGGGGTACAAGTACAATTGCGTGCAACCGGACGCAAGCAAATCAACAAGGGGGGTCTCTTACGACGTCATTAACGTCGCTACAAGGTTTATATTATCAAGGTTTCCTAACCCTAAATCTTGGCAGATTTCGGCAGCATAACGCCTTACGGCGTAAGTGGGAATTACTCAACACTATACTACTAACGGGGTTCCCTGGTAGATTAACAACTTCCCACGACGCCTTGTTCTGACTAAACTGACTCATGATCTCCCTATGGGGTTATTTTTCAGCAAAGCACAATTGTCTGCCTTCTTTCTCATTTCCTGAAATATACTCCTACTTCAAACTCAGCATTCTCAACAAGACAGTTCATTTGCCCTCTCTTTCGTTTCTCTGGATCTTAATTTTGATTGTATTTCTATCACGCTCACCTTAACTATTTCTCTGAAGTTTTGGTTTGTTTATATTTCGGTCTCTCTCTTTTGATTTCTACGTTTTCTTTATGTTTATCCTGTCCTTTCTTCATATTCTACATCAATCAGAGTTATCACTGTATCTACTTTTAACTTTATTCCTAACTTCTGGTTTGTCCAGATCACATAGGCTGGTTTACTACTTCGCTGGACTCAGTCTCCTATTTTTCTCCGATCTAGGATTCACCGTTACGTTTGTATTAATTAAACTCGTTCCTAAGCAAATTTAGCGGAAGGGTCCATCTACTTAGTTCTCTTATCCCAGGTGGAAAATGTTGCGCATTTTCTCCTCTGTGTTTTCCAATGTTAGTTTTTCTTCTTCTAATTCTCTTTCATGTTTTCTCCATTTGGCATTTACTAACTACATGTTGGTTTTTTCTTCTGAATCAGCATTAGGGTTTGCCAGTTCTAATGCACAGGCAGATTCAGCCAACTGAATATAGGAGGTTGCGTGAGCTCCTCCCCTTCACTTCTGGTTCTGTCGCACCAAGGGGGGTTTCCCTATTTGATAAAAGTATAATCTTGACTAGCTCAATGACAGAAGGATTTAACTTGACATCAACAGGCAGAATACTCTCATGTATGGACCAAGATTTGTGTAACAAATCACAAGGTTGGCAACATTCTTGGACATAATGTCTGGTTAAGGATGAGAGCATGCAGAGGTTCCTAATCCTAATCCTACAACTAACAGATAGAAAGATGAAGTGATTTGATTTGATTTTTGGATGCAAAGCTGGACATGGTTGTAACCTCAACACAGAGCTAGATTGGTGCCTATCCAGGGCCTGGAGTCAGTAGACATACACCTGTGAATGATCAGCATGAACAGCTAAAACTAGATTTCAGGGGGATATACATGATATCTGCCTTACAGATATCTCCCAATTACAGAGTGTTAAGCTATCTATACTTATGGCATCCCTATTGCAGTATACCCTTCCCAATATTCAATCTAAAAACAGTTTAATCTACCCCTTGAGAAGAAGTTAAAAGATTAAACATTCAACACAGGAATTCTATGTTCTAGAGTCTCAAATACTGCTTAAATATCCAGACTCAGAAGAAAGATACATGCAATACTGGAGACAGAATTAACACATGCTAACATAGCATTTCTCATATAAAATTAACCATGAAATCAGTGGATTCATGCCAAAACGTACAACAAAAGATACATAAACTCACAGGTTTCAACTGTACAGAGCAACCAAAACAAACTGTATTGTGCTACAGAGCCAAATGTTCAACTTTCAATAACCTAAAAATGAGTAACACTTCCTGCTTATAACAGCCAGAAAGTGTACCACAGTAATTAATTACATGGTTATTACAAAAAATCAGCCAGATACAGTCCTCAGAAGGAATGGCGCTCAGAAAATGTAAATGCAGCAGACAAAGAGGAGCCTCGAGCCATGCGCCATTATCTGGAAGTCTTCATGTCAAAAATCTGGTACCTGACTGTGTGTACCATTGTCCACATCCCTGCACCGTCGCCATTAAGGGTCTCAACCACCCGCGGCCACTTGAAAATCGTCGCAACAGTCGAACAGAAGTTTCCCGCCAAAACACATCGCATGTTCAAATTGTGGAAAAAGAATAGTCCCACATGCATGGTGAGGAGAACACACTAGCGCTTTATAAACATAGCCGCATGCAAACTAAGTGTCGAGCGCTTTTGCTGCGCTCGACACACGACCCTTCGCCCACAGCCCATCGCCATGACATACAATATCGGCCTACCCCACAAATCTCCCGCCAACTCCAGTTGTCTCGCCGACGCCCAGAAGCCAAATACCACCTATCGGCCAGACCACCAACTATCGGCCCAACAAGAAACACCTCTGTCGATGAACAAAGTCACCCCGATGATCATACCTTTCGGCATGATACCACTTTGTCGGTGCGCCCAAAAATTCTCCTACCGATACGCCGGTCACACCGATGACACTCCTGATCGGGGTGACTTCCCTCCATCGGCAAACTGCAAAAAACCTCTGCCGATAAGCCAAATCTCGCCGATGAACACCCTCGAGCCATCCACCATCAAGCCATCGGCCCAACTCCTACCGATAGCCCACCTCCGTCGGCGAGATCGCCATCGTCGAAGCAACTAAAAAAAACCCTGGCCGATACCTCATATCATACCGAAGACCAACAAGCCACACTCTGCCCTTTCGTCGGTCAGACACACGCCGATGACTCTTCATCGGCCAAGCTCCTCACATCGGCAAATCAAGAAAATATTTCGCCGATAACCAAAGTGTTGGCGATGACTTCCCGAAACTCCCGTCGGCCAGACCATCCATATCGGCCAAAAACAAACGAAGCATGCCGATAACAACGATCACCCCGATACACATATCCCTCGGCGAGACGCATGCCGATGACACTTCATCGGCCAAACATCCATTGTCGGTCGAATAGGAAAATGCTTCGCCGATAGTATAAAACACACCGATGGCACCATCGGTAAGAACAATCCCGTCGGGGAACCAGAAAAAAGACATGCCGATGGTGAACGTCACGCCGACGGCACATCACTACCACCAACCTAATCGCCAAAACACCTGCGAGGTCACGCCGATGGGAAAGAATACATAGGGTTTAAGTGAAGAAACCCTCCAACATGCAAGCTCAACCTCTAGGCCAAAATGGGTACCAACACTGGCTCTGTCTGGGGACGTGCAGGTGCAAAACTGCAGTGAGGACCCCAGAATCTCTAGTTTCACAGATTGGGCCATATCTATTGGGCAACAGAGTCAATCATTGCACCAACCTACACAAAAACTATATTTTAGTCATCACTTGGGTGGCCCCGGGTAGCCAAAAAGGAAGAACCAAAATTTTTTCCTGCCAAATGCCTGATCCCAAACTGAAAGATCCCAATCCCAACTGAAAAGATT
Source organism: Cunninghamia lanceolata (assembly GCA_027924645.1). Taxonomy (NCBI): domain Eukaryota; kingdom Viridiplantae; phylum Streptophyta; class Pinopsida; order Cupressales; family Cupressaceae; genus Cunninghamia; species Cunninghamia lanceolata. The sequence goes on along the minus strand of BSBN01001021.1, from coordinate 10,062,805 downwards.
GGCATAATCTGCCCATAATGTCATCTGCTCAATTAGATATTCCACCACCTTTGATAGCTTGCCACTTGTAGTACTGCCTCTGTCACTCTACATTTCAAAATCAAACATGCAACCATACATGCTAAAAAATCCTTCAGCATTAAGCAACATATGCATGTTATACTCTTCAGATGGTACATCATACTGCTCTTGGCAGTGCTCATCACCTACCTGGCTGCTGTATACCATCAGGCACTCATCTAGCTGGTCCAAAAGCTCAAAATACTCAGAAAAAATGAGACCCCCAATATCTACTAATATTGAAAACAAATTCTGATCCACACAACCAATGTTGCACATATCTAAACTAGGTGATGATGAACATCCATCATTCACAGTTTGCAAATCCATAGTATCTTCACAAGAACTGAAGATATCTGATTCATATGTCCCCCACTCACGAACTGATGTAACACCACGGTCAATAGTCTCCTTATATTCATCATCATCCTCAAAAAGAGGATTAATCCTGCACCACTGAAAGTCAAGATTCACAGCATCAAAGGCACCTGTAGACTCATCATAAAGGGGATTAACACTCACCGCAAAGGCCTCTGCTTCTTCTTCATGACACTCCAATTCTTCTTCATTATTATCAGACCCAGAGTCATAAGAAGAACAAACCTGATCCATGAATTGATCATGGATATCATTTCTATCAACTGATTGCCCCATATACAAGATTTCTGTTGTTTCAATGCATTCTGAAGTTGAGCTATCTGCATCATTCTCCATCCCTCTAATACTTCCTGATGAAACTGATACTGACTGTTGATCCACATGATCACAACCTTGCACAACTGGATCATTTAAACATGATGGTTCTTTGATAAGGGCTGGTATGTAAATATTACTTGAAAAACCATTGTTTTCAACTTCATTTGTTGGGCAAAACATGACATCCTCCTTTATAACAGAAACATCATCAACTTGGAATGATGCAAAAACTGGGACAACAGGGGTGTGAATGCTTAGACATTCATTGTCAACACCTGAATTAAATCCTTCATCAACATTGGGGGCTGCAGGACAACAAATTTTTTTAGAGAAATAACCCTTTTGTATTCCATACCTCCAATTGTTTTCAATATCAATTGCAAACTGATGTGCCTGATGCAATGTGGTGGGCTCCTTGTCTCTTAATCTGTAACTCATTTTCTTATCAAAAGCTCCCAAATAGACAACTAAGCACAGTGCATCATTAGGTCTCATACACTCTGGTATTCTATTCAATGCCCTCATAAATCTGAGGTTAAAGGCTGGGATCAACTCATCTTCTTTAATATGGATGTACATAAAGTTACTAATGACTGCATATTCAGAAATTCTTTCACCATATTGTACTAGAAATGCAGATTTAAAACCATGCCAAGAGCTGGCAGAGTTAGCTGGAAGGTAGGAGAACCAATCCCTTGCATCTTCATCTAGAGATTGAACAAATAATCTCATAACCACATCTTCATGGTCAATCTCAAAATCATCTATCACATTTAGGAACTGCTGCAAGTGTCTCTCAGCTGATTCATCCTTTATACCATTGAATTTGGGCAAAAAAAATTCTGCTTTTAGGTGGAAGAGCATTTGGATAGCCACAAATGCCTCTAAAATTTATGGGCTTATATCTGTCTATGTTGAAACTTCTTTTATTACATGGTTGGGGTTGACTGTTATACATTTTTGCACTTGACACCTCACAAGGGTGCATAGGCTGATAATACATCCTTTATGTTTTTGCAACCCTCCTCTTTACTCAGATTTTCTACAAACAATGACTTTAGGCACTCAAAATTCAGACTGTTTTTTCAAACTTTCCTAAAGTCCTTTAAATGAGTATTTTGAACAACATTGCATGCCCTTTGAAATACAGGGTAAGTTCTAATAAAAGCATGCAAGCTCTGTTTTCACCAATGTTTCCCTTTTAACCAGTGCTATCTCACCAAATAGGGAGTCTGTCAAACAATATGAAATACTTGGATATGTTGCAGGAGCTGCAAATTCTTCTCTGACTGATTTTGTTCTTTTATCAGGTTCTTTGATGCAGAGTCGCCACCTCCTTGAAGAGGAATGAGCTTCAAACAAGCTAAAGCTGCAAATTGATTTCTTTCGTTCTGGGTCATCCACCAGCAGAGTCACATATATAACCCTTTTCTCTGCTGCAACAAACAGTTTCCAGGTCTAATTTTTCAATCTTGTAGACTCAAACTTTCATGGATATGACATTGATCTCCCCAGCAGAGTCGCCAATTTGTTGGTTTTTTCTTCTGAATCAGCATTAGGGTTTGCCAGTTCTAATGCACAGGCAGATTCAGCCAACTAAATACAGGAGGTTGCGTGAGCTCCTCCCCTTCACTTCTGGTTCTGCCGCACCAAGGGGGGTTTCCCTATTTGATAAAAGTATAATCTTGACTAGCTCAATGACAGAAGGATTTAACTTGACATCAACAGGCAGAATACTCTCATGTATGGACCAAGATTTGTGTAACAAATCACAAGGTTGGCAACATTCTTGGACATAATGTCTGGTTAAGGATGAGAGCATGCAGAGGTTCCTAATCCTAATCCTACAACTAACAGATAGAAAGATGAAGTGATTTGATTTGATTTTTGGATGCAAAGCTGGACATGGTTGTAACCTCAACACAGAGCTAGATTGGTGCCTATCCAGGGCCTGGAGTCAGTAGACATACACCTGTGAATGATCAGCATGAACAGCTAAAACTAGATTTCAGGGGGATATACATGATATCTGCCTTACAGATATCTCCCAATTACAGAGTGTTAAGCTATCTATACTTATGGCATCCCTATTGCAGTATACCCTTCCCAATATTCAATCTAAAAACAGTTTAATCTACCCCTTGAGCAGAAGTTAAAAGATTAAACATTCAACATAGGAATTCTATGTTCTAGAGTCTCAAATACTGCTTAAATATCCAGACTCAGAAGAAAGATACATGCAATACTGGAGACAGAATTAACAAAACACATGCTAACATAGCATTTCTCATATAAAATTAACCATGAAATCAGTGGATTCATGCCAAAACGTACAACAAGAGATACATAAACTCACAGGTTTCAACTGTACAGAGCAACCAAAACAGACTGTATTGTGTTACAGAGCCAAATGTTCAACTTTCAACAACCTAAAAATGAGTAACACTTCCTGCTTATAACAGCCAGAAAGTGTACCACAGTAATTAATTACATGGTTATTACAAAAAATCAGCCAGATACAGTCCTCAGAAGGAATGGCGCTCAGAAAATGTAAATGCAGCAGACAAAGAGGAGCCTCGAGCCATGCGCCATTATCTGGAAGTCTTCATGTCAAAAATCCGGTACCTGACTGTGTGTACCATTGTCCACATCCCTGCACCGTCACCATTAAGGGTCTCAACCACCCGCGGCCACTTGAAAATCGTCGCAACAGTCGAACAGAAGTTTCCCGCCAAAACACATCACATGTTTAAATTGTGGAAAAAGAATAGTCCCACATGCATGGTGAGGAGAACACACTAGCGCTTTATAAACATAGCCGCATGCAAACTAAGTGTCGAGCGCTTTTGCTGCGCTCGACACACGACCCTTCGCCCACAGCCCATCGCCATGACATACAATATCGGCCTACCCCACAAATCTCCCGCCGACTCCAGTTGTCTCACCGACACCCAAAAGCCAAATACCACCTATCGGCCAAACCACCAACTGTCGGCCCAACAAGAAACACCTCTGCCGATGAACAAAGTCACCCCGATGATCATACCTTTCGGCATGATACCACTTCGTCGGCGCGCCCAAAAATTCTCCTACCGATACGCCGGTCACACCGATGACACTCCTGATCGGGGTGACTTCCCTCCATCGGCAAACTGCAAAAAACCTCTGCCGATAAGCCAAATCTCGCCGATGAACACCCTCGAACCATCCACCATCAAGCCATCGGCCCAACTCCTACCGATAGCCCACCTCCGTCGGCGAGATCGCCATCGTCGGAGCAACTAAAAAAAACCCTGGCCGATACCTAATATCATACCGAAGACCAACAAGCCACACTCTGCCCTTTTGTCAGCCAGACACACGCTGATGACTCTTCATCGGCCAAGCTCCTCACATCGGCAAATCAAGAAAATAGTTCGCCGATAACCAAAGTGTTGGCGATGACTTCCCGAAACTCCCGTCGGCCAGACCATCCATATCGGCCAAAAACAAACGAAGCATGCCGATAACAACGATCACCCCGATACACATATCCCTCGGCGAGACACATGCCGATGACACTTCATCGGCCAAACATCCATTGTCGGTCGAATAGGAAAATGCTTCGCCGATAGTATAAAACACACCGATGGCACCATCGGTAAGAACAATCCCGTCGAGGAACCAGAAAAAAGACATGCCGATGGTGAACGTCACACCGACGGCACATCACTACCACCAACCTGATCACCAAAACACCTGCGAGGTCACGCCGATGGGAAAGAATACATAGGGTTTAAGTGAAGAAACCCTCCAACATGCAAGCTCAACCTCTAGGCCAAAATGGGTACCAACACTACAGTTGAGATTAAAATGGCCTCACATGGAATGTCTGTGATGGCTTCTTAAGTTTATTTCCAGTGATCTTTTAAACAAGGTGACGTGTAATTTTCCTCTTCATTTTCCTGGTTATTGAATCTCGTTGATAGTTGAAACTTCCGAGAAACTCTTCCCGGAGTACTATAGTATATTCCTTTATGCTCTCTTTAAATTATAATTTTATTTTAACTTATTATTGTAAAGAGAAAACGGCCTCTCTGGTGACTTATATCACCTAATTAATTAATATATGTATGTATCGATATATTTATATGTATATATATAAGATTATATATATATATATATATAAATATATATATTCAATTATATTTCTCTTAATGTTATAATTACTGTTGTTATTATTACTATTATTTATTACAATACTATTATTGCAATTGTTAGTTCATTTTATTAAGTTATTTAAATATTATTACTATATTTTTTTTATAATATAATTATATATATATATAAATATATATATATATATACACAATTATATACCATTGTTAATCTATATAAGAGGCTCCCCTCTTTATAAAACCCTTACCATGGAAATATAACATAATTTCTTATTTCCTTTGGTTAATTTATTTTTCAAATAGCAAGCCCTAACCCTTTTTTTTTGTTTCCTTTTGTGCAGGACAGAGGGATGGAGAGGCGGCGGCGCAGCCATGGCAGAGGTTGTAATGGAGGGTTGGCAGATCACGGCAATGGCCGCACAGGGGCGGCAGATAGTGAGCATGGAGCGACGAGCGCAGAGGGGGGTATCGCCCATGGCGAGTGGCAGGAGGTAGAACGTTGGCAGGAGGTGGGAAGTAGGGTATGCGGGCCGCTAATGGAGCGGTGAAGGCACTCATGGGCAGAGGTTTAAAGTGGAGTCCGCGGACTCCACCGTGGACTGTGAATAAATATAGGGGGTGTGGGGAGGGGTGGAGCCCCCACCCACATCCCACTAAGTGGGGTGTGGGTGGGGGCTCCGCCCCTCCCCACACCCAATGAGCAGCGACGGGGGTGGTGGGAGGTTCAACCCTTCCCACCACCACTCCACATTCTTTTTAATTGTATGCTGTGTAATACACAGCGATGAAACTTGCGATTCAATTTTATTTCATTTCTTTTTTATTGTTTTTAAAATATAATCTCTCTGCCATTTTAATACAATAGATATATATATATTCCCAGACTTTAGTCTTCTTCAGAGAAATTAAAAATACAGAATAATAAGATAAATTACATAGAATTAAACTATTATTCTCAGAATTATTTCTTCCATAGAGAAAATAAATATAGAGAATTAAAATAATAAAGCTAAAATACAGAATATTAAAATAATAAGGCTAAAATACCGAGAAGTAGGTTAAGATGGCTATTAACTATAATTCTGTTTAACCACCATCCACAATCCTATTTATAAATTTCTTTCAATCTTGTAACTACAGAGAAATAAGAACGAAAACAAAATTAAATACAATTAAAGCTAATTTATCTGGTATTCACAAATTCATATAATAATTGCACATTTCAAATACAGAGAACAAATCATAATTCTTTCAAATGCGATTTACAATTACCGTTTCTTTAGGAATTGAAAATTTTAAATGTAAGAAATTGAATTATTTTTTTTTCTATTTAACAACTCCAGTTCATCTACAAATTGCAAATATATATACAGAGAATTAATCTCTTAATCTACCAATTACAATTTTATTAAGATATGTATCAATGCAAATTCAATAATTAGATTTCATACACATAATGTTAAAAATCAATTTTTTTCTTACTTTTCTTCTCTTAATTTCTAACTTACTAATTTCAACTTAACGCATATTAGTTTAAACTGAAAATGGAAAGAATAATTAATATCACATTGGCTCATAACTGATTCAAATTACCATATATAAACATTAACAAAATACATAGTTTCCTCCAACCACCTCCAAACAATACTATAGTTAAACTTTTAACACCTTTGTCAAGGTCAACATACAATTTCATTACTTAACAACAGTTACTCCAAATATATAAAACTGTCAAAACTCATAACTAACAAACACCACTGAAGGGAAGAATTTCTCTCTTTCCCCAAACAATAAATTATACAAATTCAGAAGAAGAGAATCCCTCCATAATGAACTTAAACAGGATGTAGTTCAATGAACCAACTCTTCTTATAACAAGGATGAAGTTCTTTCTCCCTAAATACAGCACTCCTCCAATTCCAACCATAAGCTTCAAAAGGGATCCTGCGTATCAAAGACAAACAAAGAAGAAAACACCACTCATCTAGCTCTCCTCCCTTCCGTAGACCCGCAAGAGGGTCACCCCCGAGCTAGGGAGACCATACTCACACCTGGGGACTCAAGCACTCCACTTCACAACAGGGAACAACAACAAACCCAAAACACACAAACACCCGTGGGTAAATTATACAACACGAAAGCTCGACTACAGTGAGCTTCATAAGGGGCAGGAGAGTGGACACACTCGACTCCAGAGTGTCACCCTTACAGTTAATATATCCAACACAATTTCTCTTGGCCTCAAACCAAGTTTGATCACAAAATTTTCCAAAGAATCTGTATTTGACTCTCAAGTCAAAGAATGGTCACAAATACAAGCCCTCAAGGCTTTCAACATCCCAAAAGAAGAAAACAGGTATGCACCCGAGGAGGATCACTCCTCCCCTACCCCAAACTTGATGAGCATTTCTCCCAAGTGGGAGAAGCTCTGTCAACAACCTGACAACAGATCCCATAGAAACAAATCTAAAACACAAACAAATAAACATCTTTCACACAATTTTTCATACAACATTCAGATATATGAAAGAAAGGTAAAACCAAACCAACCTTACAAAGCCCTTCTGGAATGAAACTGTTGTAGAGCTCCACTGAGATCTCTTCCAACCTTAGCCACCAACTCCCTCTTCCTTTCCTCACCTCAAGCTAACTTTCCTATTTTGGCAATAAAAATAAAACTCTCCAAAAAAATCAACTAACTCCCTTCCCTTCCAAAAAATGGAATTCAAATAACCCAAAACCCTCCAGTTTAGAGGAATGGGGAGGTGACACTTGTCACCTCCTCACCCTTCCCAAAACCACTATTATGTCCCAAGGAATGAGTGTTGGCTTATGTCACTCACCCATCCCTAGAGTACTCCTTATCCCTCTCCTCATGTCATTTCTCTTACGCATGGGAGAAATAAAAGAAGTTAAAGGAGGAAAAGACAGGTGACCCATGCCTCTTCTCCCTTCCTTCAACATGGATGACCCCACAACACATGGGGAATCTCACTAATGGTGAGGGTGACTTCAAGTCAATCCCTCTATAATGGATGGGTTTGTAGTCATCTCTTACCTTGGGGATTGAAGAGGGATGGGTTGGGTGTTGGTACAACCCATCATGTCCCCCCCATACCTCCAATTTTCGCCACTTAACTTCAGGGGGTAGTTAAGATGACTTGATGGAGGTTACCCAAGGGTTACCCATGCCAAATGGGGCCCTGGACCCATGGGGTATAACCCAGGGTCAACTTTAACCCATTCTGGACAACCATGGTCAAGGTAAAGCACAAGAAAAGGCCTCCAAGATTTAAATAAAAGAAAAGAAATTCAAATTCAATCTTTTTACAACACAAATCATAAGTTAGTGTTACAAGAGGGTAGACCAACCCATTCGACCTTATGAAAGACCACATTACGACACCATATCAAACACAGAGTGATCTTGGTTCCTTGTGGAACCAGATCAGCTTAACAGGGAATAACAATAACAAGGTGCGGAATGATCTCCGAAATTTGTGGTTTGATTAGTAAATTCCTGCACACTAAATTGCAAGATCAGTTTCACATATAATCATCATAGCCGAAGCAACTTAAAAACATGCATTATCATGACATAGTTCTAAATAGCATAAATGAAATCATATTACAATTTTCCATCATCACCTAATTAACTTTTCTGAAATGTAAACTTATCCAAACATCACCCAATTAGTTTTTCCGTAAACAAAATAAAGTTTAATAGTTTGACAAATCCGGGAACTACTATCCCACACATATAAAAAGTATCAATAACAGTAATGTAAATAGTCACAAGAACAGAAGTAAAAAGGTGGTCCTCACACGCCCCTACGGGCTAAGATGCCCACCCAAAGCTTCAATTTATTTATTTTTAACAAGGAAACATAAAAAAAGTAACAGTTTATTTTTTTAAAACATAACTAGTTTAAATGCTACCATCAACATATATATATATATATTCATGCTCATAAGTTTTAATGTTAGCATTTTGGTTTATATATATAAAGGTACTTAAACCCATCTATTAAGAAAATAAATATATTCTATTTACCACCATAACAAAATAAAGAATAGCCCATATATATATATATGCTAACATCAAAACTTATGAGCATGTATATATATAGATAGATACATACATACATGCTCATAAGTTTTGATGTTAGCATTTTGGTTTATATATATATATAAAGGTACTTAAACCCATTTATTAAGAAAATAAATATATTCTATTTATCACCATATCAAAATAAAGAATAGCACATCTATAAAATATTCCATCTTGCCAATAGATGTATTAAACTCATATTCACTTTTCAAGAAGAAACGTAGAGTGTAACCATATATGTCTTCCTTAAACTAATAAAACATCATTTTTATTTTCTTCATTATTGCAACTAATCTATGATCAATAAAATAATAAGAGAGAGAGAGAGAGAGAGAGAGCATTTTAACTATTCTTTGTTTCATTTAATCACACATGTATTTCCCCTTTTCATGAAACATTTCAATGCATAACTATACAAGGCAGAAAAAAATGTTGCATCTATTTATACATTTACATTTTGAATCAAATACATTTCACAAGGGGACTAATACAATACAAGGGAATCCTCAAGAGAGAGATTTGATCTCTCATGTAACCAAACCCATTTACAAGCTCAATGAGTCAAGGCATATACATTGCCATACAAACTACAACTTGCACAAAACCATAAAACCACATCAAGGAGACTATTCCCCTCTCATTCCTTCATAGTGCCATGACATCCTACAAAGAAAATAAAACGCTTCCATGTCCAAGGAAATTTCACCTACCAACCTTAGGTTGCTTTCAAGCCAACCCCAAGCTAGGAGGCCTACAAGTAAGTCGGTTTCATGTTCAAACACAAGGGATTCAAACACACTCGGAAAAAACACAATAACACCCAACCCAAAGGATCTTAACATAACCAAATCCATAAATATGGATTCCAAAGGGGGAGAGAGTGGACATAACTCACTCAAGGGGAAAGACCATCAAATAACCATAGTAACCAAGACTCGTTTCTCAAGTACAACATAGCCTCTTGCTATCAAAATAACCATACTTATAGCTCCAAAACCCCAAGGCACTCATGCCATCGAAACTTATACCAATACCACTTAAACAAGGAATGCCTACCAGGTCTCCTTTTCAAGGAGTGACTTTCCCCGAGGAGGTTCACTCCTCTCTCACCCTACACAAGGTAAACTCTCTCACATGGAGAGCTCATACCAACAACCCATAAACCCTTCACAAAACACATAAATATGCCTTTAATACATACATGAAGTAAAATGCAACAAAAAAGATAGTCTTGAATCCTTGAGAGCCTACTTCTCAAGCTTCCAAGTAGATGAAGATGGTTGAAGAAGTCTCCCAAAGCCTACTCCAAGATCTCCTTATCTCAAATCTCCTTTCCAAGCCCAGAAACCCCTTCCAAAATGCAATTCAAAAAATAAAAGAAGAACCCTTATCGCCTCAACAAGAGGGAGATAAATAGGTCTCAAAAAATATCCCAATGAATGAGGAGGTGAAACTTGTCACCTTCTCATTCACTCTCTCAAGCACATCTTCCCACATGTGCTCTCGCACATGTGTGAGATCTTGAGGAGTACGGAGGTGACACTTGTCATCCTCTCATTTCTCCTCAAGAGCACACCTCCCCACAAATGTCCTCACACATGTGTGAGACATTGGGGAAAGGAGAGTACTTGGGGTTCTCTTCCCAAAGGCTCTTACAATGTGTGCTCACACATGTGAGTCCTTTGGGATTCCCTCAAGCCCTTACATGAACCTAGGGTAGTGGGATTGGGATGTAACAAGTCACCCATCCCTTATCCCAAAACCCTAATTCGTCACTTAACTCCCATGGTCAAATAAAGTGGTCAAATATGAGTTAAAACTCATGATTTGGGGTCTAAATGGTACCTAACTCATAGGTACTTGACCTAGGGCCCTAAAACACATGAAATAAACATAATAAAGCTCAAAAATCAACATTTAAGTAGCTCCTAAAACCCATGAATGAAAATGGACACATGGATGATGTTAGAGTAATAGGTTCTTTACTTAATTAATTTAATCTTATTGATTAATTAATTAAATCACCTTTACTTTATTTCACTTAAGCTAAACTTAGGAATCTCTCATTAGGGTTTTTTAACTTGCAAATATAAAAGCAAGTTCTCTCATGTAATTCATTAACTTTTTCATTAATTGCATCCTTTTTTGTGCAAATTGATCTCTTTGCTTTTTTCTCTTGTGGAAGGTTAATCTTAGGTTTTGCAGGTGTTCACTGGGTCATGTAAGGTTGGTTTCACAACTTCTACATGGTATTAGAGCTCCATATCTTCAAGCCCCTTCTTAGATTTGGAGAAAATTTTGAGCAAGAGCCATTTGCTGCGTGTGTTTCTATGTAAAACGGAGTATTCTATTGGATTCAGAGTAGTCGAGATAGTCATATTAGCCTTTTATTTGGCTTGATTTGAGCTTTGTAGGCCAGATCTGCAAGAGTTTCAGCTGATGTTTTTTTTTTTTTGGGATCTGGAGGAAAGTTATTTTTTGGAGCATTTTGGGCCCAAACGGACATTACCATCATGCTCAGAAGGCCCAGAAACCTTAAGATCGACTGTGATTTCAAAAAAAAAAAAATTTCCCTGCTCTTAAAAAAATTTCTTGCAAGTTTTTATTGTAAATTTATTTTATTCATTGCAAAGTTTTTTTTGTTAAAAAAACAAAAGTTACAAAAAAAAAGACATCAAGTATAGGGTACCTACACAAGCCCCTGTACCTGTGTCAAGGCCTGGGCCCTGTGCCCCCTTTTGGGCTGTGGTCCCTTAAGGGGCCCACGGACCCCTTTTGGGGCCATGGAACCCCTTTAGGCTGCAAACCCCATTAATGGGGTTCGTTGGGGTGGGCTTCAGCCCCCCATGCCCCTTTATTTAAAAAAAAAATTAAAATAAAAAAAATCATTGTTTTTTTAATTATTTTTTTTTTCAAAAAAACAACTTTGTAATACATTTTTTTATGTGTTTTTTTAAATTAAAGAAACACATGCAAAAATCCCTGTACCCGTTACTTGCATGTTGCATTGAAATGTATGCCCAGCTTTTGGTGGTAGCTCCAAATTTGGTTTGTTTTTTGGAGGTTCTTTCCAAATCTAGTAGTGCTTCTAATTTATCTAGAGGAGTTCTTTTTTGGCTTCAGCTAACCAGTTTGGCAGGGTTTCTACATTTGGCAGACCTCCAAATCTAGCGAAGTTCCTCTAAATTTGGCAGAGGTGGATTTTTGCCAAATCTACCCTTCACCATTGGTAGTTTCATTTTTGCACTCCATCTTCCAAGGGCCATATCTCAATCATACGGTGGTATTTGTTAGTGCAATTTTTTTTGAAAAGAGGTAGAATTTCGTGCACTTCATAGTGGTGCAAGTGGTTTTTAGGTTTGACTTCTGGTGTTTTCTAGAAATTAGTTTTCTAAGTGTTGTTGTTGTGTAGTTCTCATTTTGGAGACTTTGACGGGCCATATCTTCTGCATCTGGACTCCTTTTTGGGCCCCTTTTTTTTAAAGTGCATATTTTTCTATGTACTTCATCATGGTGCTACTAGTTTCCTCTTTTCTGTCAAAGAATTGTATTTTCAACATGTGGTCCTTTTTTGGACATTGTGAGTTTCCATTATAAGCACTTCCCATATGTAAACACATTGAAATAAAGCACCTCAACATTGTACATGTATTCTTGAGATCTTGGACATCATTTTGTGCCTTATTGTACTCGCACTATGATATAAAGTGGCATGGGGGATTGATGTTTGCCTTTTGTTTTTTCATCATACCTTTCTCAAGTGAGTGTCCCTTCCACGATAGCACTGAATCACATTGATTCTTGCCTCATGCATGTGTGCCTTGGTTTGCACACCCTTTATGTTTGCATAATCAGATGTTCTTGTTTCTTCTACATGCACTTCTTGGTTTCACATGCAATTTTAGTGTACCTGTCATGGCTCTCCCTTCTCTGCATTATGGGGGGTTTCTACTATTGGTGCTAATGCTTCCTTGGTTTTGCGTTGGAGTGAGTTATGTATCTAGTATTTGTTCCTATGTACTAGGTGGATGCAGCAGTATATTAGTGGTTGGTTACCCATGCATTTTAGTGAGATGGAGCATTTATCTTATGGACACTCTTACATTCCTTTTGTGGAGGCGACCTTCTATTTTCAATTGATTAGTTCTTCAGACTTTTGGTACGTATGCTTGTACGCTCAAAATTGTGACTCCAGTTGCCTAGGGTTGTCAGGTCATATTTTGGCACGCACATGGACCCTTTCCCTCCTTGCCACGGGGTGATCTGCCACATCACTCTCACTCACATGGAATTAGCCAGTCAAGAGGAGGCGAGACAGGGCAGGGGTCTGGCTCGTTGGAGAGCTAGACTTCATGGAGAGGGGTCGGCAAGTATTGTGTCCTTCATTGTTGTGTTCTTAATTGTATGTTTCGTTCAATTGTTGTTGTAGTTGAGATAACCCTATGACCCGAAGGGTCACTAGTTTCTCTTCTCATGTTTGGATTTCTAATATTCCACCTCTATGTGAGTGAGTGATTGTCCCCATTGATGTCCTCTTGTCTTTGTAAGTGTTGCAAGAGTTCTTGTTGTATCTAATGTTGTCTAGTTTCTTCTAACAACAAGAGGACAAATGGGTCTCCTTGTGGTAGAACAAATGTTTCCTGTTGTGGTCTTGGATGGATCTCTTGGATCTCGTCATGGATAGCCCTCACCCACTCTCCTCTTACTCCTAAGCACATTTGTGAATCAGGAGGGAGGTATATGCGTGATTACTAACCTTAACCAGATCTCAGTTTTTGACCTAGGGTTTTGTTGACCTAGGGTTTGACTTTTTTCTTACCTCATGATGGGATCGAGGGTTTGGTTGGATCATTTAGCTGTGGTTACCTCGTGATGGAATCAAGGGTTTGCAATTTTGTCTATTCTAGTGTTTCTATATGCATGCAAGCTAAATGATATGTAAAACATTTTTTTGGTATTTTTTAGTATTTTAGAAATAAAAGTGCTTTTAATCTATGAAAGAGAAATACGTGTGCAATTCTATATGACTTTTCCAATGCAATGTTAACCTATGTTTTTTGTGTTTTTGATGATTTTAAAGTAATCTAATCTAATGAAAAGGGAAAATGCTTTTTCTAACAATCTAGATCTAGAAATATGAAAGCAATTAATCTAACATGCAAGATCTAATTATCAAGGAAAAAGTAATGTTTTACTATTCCCAAGAGAAAATTTGATTCTCTAATCACTATTAATTGAACAAAAACAATGAAGGAACTTGAGAGAAATGAAGATTTCTTGACTCCACTATCCCTCAACAATCCTTGTAATAGGCAACCTTGAATCCTTTTGTGGCAGCAGGTGGTCCTCTTGACAACAAAACAAAATGAAGACACAAAAAGATGCTTTGATGAAGCTTGTATGAGCTCAATGAGATCTTGGATTGAGCACAATGGCATAGAATGAAGTAGTGTGATGCTACTTGGTTGAACAAATAAAGCAAAAGTCACCTTCGTCCTGTAAGAGCATTTGAATGCTAAGTTGGAGAGCAAAATTGGCAAGAGTTATGTACACAATGGATTTGCCTCCCTTTATGCTTGAGGGAGGGGTGTATTTATAAGTTTAGAACAAGGAATTGATTGAAGAGTTAACTCATTTTAATTGATGAGTTAACAAAGATGATTGGGGAGTTAACAAGGTTGATTACCCAGTGAACTCAGCTGATAGGGGAGTGATGAAGCAAAGATAGCTTATCACTGAAGAGGAAATGGTGGTGAGGGAATGCATGAGATTGATTAGAGAGTTAATTTGAGATCAAATAGAGCTAAATATGCATGTGTGGGTGCATTAAATAGTTAACTCTATATTAAGGATCAAAAACCATGCAAACAGAAAGAAAAATTGGTGAAAATGAAGAAAAAATGAGAGAGAAACTCGAGTTTTTTCGTGTCTGCAAAAATGGCAAGGTCGCCCCTTTCACCAGGTAGGGTTGCCCGGGGGGCGACCCTAGGTCGCCTGGGGAAGATTCAGGCTAGACAGGGTCAAATGCAGGAAAACAGGCTGGAAGATACAAGAAGAAAAGAAAAGGACACGTTCTGCTTCAAGAAATAGGTCAGCCATAGGGAAGAATCCAAATCTCCACTTGTGTCAACAGGATCTCCCGGGGGAGATCTTGAAATAATAGGGGGAGATTTGGATTAGTTTGATGAAACTGGAAACCAAAAGTGGTAGATGGATAAGGAGACCTCTAGAAGGCTTCTAGGAGGTGCACTAGAGGAAAAACATAGGAGAGAGGTGAAAACTCACCTACAAGACACTCACAAGGCTTAGGAATAAGGTCAAAATCCTAGAAAATACAAGTTGACAAGTGTCAAAAAGCATCGCAAATGGGGAAAGAGGGAAATTGATAAGGAAAAAATAACACAAGATGAGAAAAGAGGACACGTCATCAAGAGGCTTGCTGCTTAAAGAACATTATTTCATGCTTACATGTACGTGACAAGGATTTGAATCATCATAGGGGTCCTCGTGGAGGCTGTGCATGATTTTTGTGCTTACATATTTGCCTCCCCAGGGACAGTAGTCTACATGAAAGGTAGGTACCATTCCTGAACTAGGCCTTACCTGTTGTTGATTTTCCCTTAATTTGTACCTACAATAACTAGTATTAATCCAACATTTAAATATATCAAAGTAAATAATGAAAACTCAAATGATGAACTTACCATAGATTGTTTGAGTTTGACTAGTTGCTTGCCTTTGTCGGTTTGGACCTGTAGGGATGAGAGCATACAAAACAATGCACGAAATAGATGCATAAAAGAAAAGAACTAATCTAAAATGCATAAATCAAACTAAGCTAAGGGCAAACAAGGCAAGCCAAATCGTGAGATTGGAGCAAAACAGTGATAGAATCGTTTTGTGAGCAATCATTAGAAAGGTATCGTCGAGGAGATCGCGAGGATGGCTGCCTCTTCTTCAGCTGCAGAGAATCGGGTATGCAACCAGTGAAAAACCCTTATCTAAACCCTAGCTTGAATTTTGTGAAAAATATCTTAAAATTGTTTATTTTTGGTGATTTCCTCTGTTGCATTGTGTTCATCTCCTCGTTTAGAGCAAGATTAGTTTTTCATTTTCTAAAATCGGTTGAAAATTGAGGTTTTTAGAGTAGTTTTTAGTTGAGGGATCCTCCTTTAGGGTCACCCCTTTTACCAGGTAGGGTCGCCCAGGGGAGATCCTGAAAAGCAGTAGGGTCACCCGAGGGAAATCCTGCAAAATAGCAGGGTAACCCGGGGGAGATCCAGAAAAACACCTGGGTCGCCCAGGGGTGACCCTGTTGGACTAATTTTTTACTGCATTTGATGTTGTTTAATGCTTGTTTCACTCTAATCTGACATGATTTGGTCACTGTATTTACCTATTTATTGCAATTTTGAAGGTTTATACACTTTTTTTGTGTTAGGTTTTTTGCAGTTTTACGATTTTTAGGGATCTTTACGAGTTTATGAGATCTAATCTAAAGTTCTCTTCTAATTTTGCAAGACATGCGTATACAATGGAATGACTACCAAGAGCAGGGATGGCTCTCAAGGATGTTTGCTTCATTGAGTTCTAAGGATTGTGCTATACTGAAGAGGGCAGGCCTTGCTAGAGTTTGTTATGTACTGGTGATTCATCCTGTATCTCGCATATGTTGTGACATTTTGACTTACTAGGATGCAGACAGAAACACATTTAGGTTCCCACAAATTTCTGGAGAGTGGACTATCACTCTGTATGATGTGTATTGCATACTTGGGGTTCCTGTGAGAGGACAACCTTTGTCTCTTCCAGTTCGTAAGTCCTATGAGGACAACGCTTCCTAGGCTGCATTTATGGGGGTCAATCACCCTAGGGATTAGACAGGAGTTTAGCTTACCTCCATGCCATGACTTCACATCCCACTCTTGAGGAGGTTCCTAACTGGATTGACTGCTTTGAGGCTGTCAGAAGACAAGGCCTCAGCTTGTCTAAGATGGTGTTGGGCATCGATCATTCATGAGATTGAGGAGGGCACAGTTTATGCTTGGGGTCCTGACATTTTGGCCATGGTTTACAAATATTTCTATCGTATTTCACGGTGAGGGGCTCTAGCCTTTAGCCACTCTTCTTTGATTATGGCATGGATATTTGAGCACATGAGGCCCTACCAGAAGCTCATTCTGCTTCTAGATAGGTAGCTACCGAGAGTGGTGAGGTGGATGCATGTTGGTCACTTCGATACTACTTTACCCACTATTGCTACTCTTACTGATGAGGACATGATCTTTGATCCTTATCATTATATGGAGGAAGCTTGGGCCCAAGATGGTGAGATCAAAGAATATTGTCATGAGGTATCCAAGATCATAGACCATAATGGTCTGGTTGAGGCTCATCGAGTTGATCATGTCTTACAACAGTTTGGCGAGGATGTCCCTGAGGACACCCCTAGTGTCTACTTGTTACAGGACCATTCAGGAGATGGGTGAGATTGGACAGAGAAACATCTTTTAGATTCCTTTGACTCCAGGCATCTTCATTACTAGGGTTTCTAGAGGAGGACAGAGGGGAGGGAGAGGGACTCCTTCCTGATGTCCGATTGTGACTATTGACTCAGAGTCTATTGATGAGGACTATGTTCCAAATAGTAATGATTCGTCAGATGAGGCCCTTCCCAAGGATGAGGATTTTGATGACATTGATGATTCAGATGATGTTCTTGATATCCCTGAAGATCCTCCTATTGTTCCTTGACCTCCTCATTCAAATGAGGTGATGCATCAACTTGACCCTAATTGGCAGCCTAATGATCCACGTAAGTTTCACCTATTCACTTTTGGTGCTCTTGGTCCTTTCTCTTTTTGTGTGGAACTAACTTGGTCTTGCTTTGATTCGCTATTTCAGGCAACGTCAAAGAGTGGAGGGACTTTGTTCATGAAGTCAATGTTGGATTAGCTTCTCCCTTCACTAGGATGACTCGTGATCGTCTTTTGGATGATCTTGGTGTGCCCCCAGCTGCAAGGCGACACATTGACATTTTTGCTCCTGTCTACCATGGGTGCCAAATAACTACAGAGTTGAAAACCCAGGTCGACATGCTTAAGGGTGAGAACCAAGTACTCCAAGAGATGGCTCACCTCAATGTTGGATGGCGTGATGCTAGCATGGCGGGGCCCTCACAGTCACATGCTCACAGCAAATAACCTAATTCTCATAGGTCTCATGGAGCGACGAGTGGTACTCATAGATGGAGGATCCAAAGTCTTAAGGGTTCCATTGGAGGAAACCACCCTTGACTTCCCTTCTTGAACTCGTGCCCCCTTGCATGGGGAGCCTTTACATTTCTTGAGAGCATTTTTTCTCAGCTCTCTGGTACTCTTATATGCGAACTTTGGATGTATCTTACGAAAGTTTGTCCTCTTATGGTTTTTTTCTTGAATTAATACTCATCTCTTGTGCATGTTTGGAGGTTTTTGGGAACTTTTTGATTATGTTTGACCTTTTCAACTCTTTTAACGAATCAAGTATGATAACAATGACATATTTTTGTAGTTTTTTTTGGCATATATATGAGATGCAGTTCACGATATGATAATACAAGAACACAAGAAATGTTGTAATGAAACATCTACTTCTACTGAATGTCATGAGATATGACATTTGACTTTATTGCTTTCAGACTCTTTTTCTAATTTTTGGCATTAATGCAATGTGGAACAAATAATGTAACTGCTCTTTAGATACGATTTTTGATTTAGGGCATTGCGAGTTGTCCTAATATAAGAAATCTATCCAAGGCTGTGAGATAGGATTCAGGGAAACTTGAGTGGGGAGTGGAATGAATATGAAGCATTTATGATTTCTAGACTTCACTAAAGGCTAAACATTGATCCTTATTTAGATAAGACAAGATGACAAGCTTTCAACTTAGACGAGTAGCAAATTTAATTGGTGTTCACTAGACTTAGATCATAGATGGCAAGCAAGATAGACCTGGGGTAAAGGATAAATGGGAAAGAACAAGGGTCCCTAGATAGAAGATGATCCTAGAGACTACTAGACTCTCGGCTTTGCTCAGCTAGTGTGTGTGTGCTTTGTACCTTTCTTTCTCTATTAGAATGTCACCCTTGAGGCTTCAAGCTTAGACTGATCTCCACCCAAGAGTACGGACATTCAACAATCTTCTCTCTTTCACTCTTTTTTTGTACCTCTCTTTTTTTTTGCTTTTTCACTTTTTTTTGTATTTTCCTCACTTGACTTTTCTCATTTTTTTGGATTTTTGACTTTTCAAGAAATGAATGCTTTTGGAACTTTGATATGCAATGATTCGATCTCTCAATTCTCGCTTTTGACACTCTCATTTTGACCACTCATTTTGTTTTATTCACTCGAATCTTAGATTGCTTCCTTCAGAATTTTGATCTTCCTAATGTTTTTGGCCAAGAAAGATAAGGGGTTGAGCGCCACCTAAAGTTTGGTAATCTGTTTGGACTTCTCCTCTACCAGGGAAGAATTGGGAAGGTCTACTTGCAAGCGTCCTTTGAATTCTATAAGTTTGAATACTGACTTTGTTTAGACCTAACATCTTGACTCATTACTAATGGCATTAGTGTAAAGCTAAGAGCTAGGTTTTGATTAGAATCACTAGGAATGAAGGGGGTAATGGTGATTTGTGAAAAATGGGGAATCTCTAGGTCCTGAAAGGATGACGTATATCTAGACAACATTGGACTCCCTACTAAAAGGAAAATAGTACAAGAGAAAGTCACTAACAATAATGGAAGATGAACAAAATGAAGCTGAAATGCAAGAAACAATTGTTTTTGACATTTTTGAACTTTTATAATTTTTTTGTATTTTTATTTTTTATGATTTTTTTGGTGTTTTAGACATAATATTTCTTGAGGTGAAAGGCATTGACTGTTTCACCAAATTCTGTTGTTATATGGAGCCTAATCAGACTCAGAGGTTATATTTACCCCACTTTTATCGGCACAATTTCCCCCCAAATTCCTACGGGGTCAAGGGGCAGCGCCCCTTGCAGCGCCCCCAAGGTGGGGTCAAGGGGCAGCGCCCCTTGCGGGGTCTAGGGGCAGCTCGCAATACAGGGCAGGGTCGAGGGGCAGCGCCCCTGTGGGGGCTCGGGGGCAATGCCCCCGAAACCTCACACAGTTTTTTATTCTTTTATAATGCACCGGAAGTTAATTTTTTCATTGACCGACATAAGAAAACCCTATTTTGTAACCGACAAAAGCTTGATAAAAAGCGGCTAAGGGTTAGGGTTTTGGTATTGTATTGTAGCATTTTGCAGTGGTATTGAGTTGCAGGGATTGCTAATTGTAATCGGTTTGATTTACTGGATAATAATATTGGACTCTCTATTTGGTGGATGTAGCCCGAGTTTGGTTGAACCACGTTAAATCTTGTCTCTCGTTGTTATTATTTATGTGTATTTCCATTTCTCTGTTTAATCTTTATTTGCATTTAGTTGATATCTTCTACCGGCTAACCCTAACAAGTGGTATCAGAGCGGGTTGTGTTCGATTATCGTCTGCAGGAAAGTCTCACGGTTGAGTGGGAGCAATGGCGGACGAGGTTAAAACGAAGGTTGATAAATTCAATGGGCAGAACTATCAGTTATGGAAGATGCAGATGGAGGATTACCTCTATCAAAAGGATTTATGGAGGCTATTGGAAGGAGTAGCCAAGAAACCGGCAACAATGTCTGATGAGGATTAGAATCTTCTTGACAGAAAGGCACTAGGAACCATTCGATTGTGCCTGGCACCATCGGTGGCATTCAATATAATGGAAGCGAAGACAACAGATGGTTTGATGAAAGCTTTGGCAAAATTGTATGAAAAACCCTCAGCCTCAAATAAGGTATTTCTCATGAAGCAGTTGTTTAATTTGAAAATGGTTGAAGGTGGATCTGTGACAGGTCATTTAAATGAATTTAATACGATTGTTAGTCAATTGACTTTTGTAAATGTAAAATTTGATGAAGAAGTTAGAGCTCTCTTGATATTATGTTCGTTGCCTGAAAGCTGGGATAGTTTGGTAATGGCGGTTAGTAACTCTGTTTTTGGTTCAAATACCCTAAAATTTGATGATGTTGTTGGTGTTATTTTGAGTGAGAAAATTCGTAAGAAAAGCTCAGGTGGATCCAAATCAGGCAGTGTTTTGAATGCAGAAAGCAGGGGCAGATCAAAGGAGAGAGGAAAAGGTTCTAGAGGTCATGGGAAGTCACAAGGAAAATCAAAGGACAAAAGATCCCAAACCAGAGGACAGAAGGATTGTTGGTACTATGGAAAACCAGGTAATCTGAAGAAAGATTGCTGGTCTTGGAAGAACAAAGAAGGAGACAAACAAGAAGGCAATAAGGAAGCAAATGTGGTAAGCAATAAGTCTGAAGATGATGCTTTGATTCTTTCCCTAGATAATGCTGATGATTCATGGGTTTTAGATTCAGGGGCCTCATTTCATGCTACGCCCCATAGAAGTTATTTCCTTGATTATGTCCAAGGGGATTTTGGGCTGGTTTATTTGGGAGATAACGAACCCTGTCAGATTGTTGGAAAGGGAAGAATCAAGATTAAGTTGCAGAATGGGAATCATCGGCTACTACAAGAGGTAAGGCATGTTCCAAGGCTCAGTAGGAATTTAATTTCAGCAGGGCAGCTAACTGAACAAGGTTGCACTGTTACATTTACTGATAAAAATTGGAAGGTTTCAAAAGGTGCCTTAGTAGTAGCAAAAGGTGTGAAAGTAGGCACCTTATATCTTTGTACAGGTCATACTGTTCCTTCTACTTTCGTTGTTACAGAGAAAAAACAAACAGGTTTAGGAACAGTTGCTGCAGGTTTGCAGGAAGAGACTGGAAAAGTTGCTGCAGGTTCTGAGACAACACTGTGGCATAATAGACTTGGGCATATGAGTGAAAAAGGTATGAAGGTACTTCATTCTAAGAAAGTTTTACCAGGTCTGAAATGTATTAATATGGATTTCTGTGAAAGTTGTGTGTATGGAAAACAAAAGAGAGTCATTTTTCTCAAGGATGGGAAGCAAAAGAAAAATGAAAAATTAGAGCTTGTGCATACAGATGTATGGGGACCAGCTCAGGTATCTTCTCTTGGTGGCTCTCAGTATTATGTTACATTCATAGATGATGCAACTAGGAAGGTCTGGATTTATTTCCTTAGACAGAAATCTGATGTATTTGAAACATTTAAAAAATGGAGAAGCTTGGTTGAGAATGAGACAGGTAAAAGATTAAAATGTCTCAGATCTGATAATGGCGGTGAGTATTGCAGCAAAGAATTTGAAGATTATTATTCCTTTAATGGAATTCGTAGGCAGAAAACGGTTCTAGGGACTCCACAGGAAAATGGAGTGGCTGAACGCATGACTAGGACAATAATGGAGCGTGCAAGGACTATGAGATTGCATGCTGGACTGCCTTTAAACATGTGGGCAGAGGCTGTCAACACTGCTATATATTTAATTAATAGAGGTCCTTCAGTTCCTTTGGGTTGTGGTATTCCAGAGGAAGCATGGACAGGTAAGAAGGTGAGTTATTCTTTTCTGAAAACCTTCGGCTGTGAAGCATTTGCACATATAGATTCTGAAAATCGAACCAAGCTGGATGCGAAATCAAAAAAATGCACCTTCGTTGGATATGGCATTGATGAATTTGGTTATAGGATTTGGGATTTTGAAAATCAGAAAATTGTGAGAAGTAGGGATGTTATATTCAATGAGAAGGTGTTGTACCAAGATCAGTTGCAACAGCATGAGAAGAAAGAAAAGGATTATGTGGTGCTGGATGATACTCCAAATAGTGATGTTCTAGTGGTTCCTCATGCTCCGCAACAGCAACCAGAAATACCACAAACTCCAGTGAATGTTAGACGATCCACAAGGATAAGTAGACCTCCTGAAAGGTTTTCTCCCTCTTTGTATTCTATTTTGTTAACAGATGCTGGTGAACCAAAAGGGTATGATGAAGCTATGCAGGTGGATACACAGGTTCAGTGGGAGCTTGCAATGAAAGAAGAAATGAACTCCTTGCTGAAAAATCAGACTTGGGAATTATGTAAGTTACCTGCAGGTAAAAAGGCTTTACCAAATAAATGGGTTTACAGGTTGAAAGAGGAAGATGGAGGTAAGAAAAGATTTAAGGCCATGTTAGTTGTAAAAGGATTTGCACAGAAAAAGGGCATTGATTTTGATGAGATATTTTCTCCGGTTGTCAAGATGACTTCTATTCGTACTATTTTAAGTATTGTGGCTGCTGAAGATTTACATTTGGAATAGCTAGATGTTAAAACTGCCTTTCTCCATGGTGATTTGGAGGAGGAGATCTATATGGAACAGCCCCAAGGATTTGAGGTCAAAGGTAAGGAGAAACTAGTGTGCAGATTGAAGAAGAGTTTGTATGGCCTGAAACAAGCACCTCGGCAATGGTATTTGAAATTTGACAGTGTTATGGCTGAGCAAGGCTACAGCAGGTGTAATTCTGACCATTGTGTTTATTTTAAGAGGTTAGATAATGACAGCTACATTATTTTATGTTTATATGTTGATGACATGCTTGTAGCTGGGTCTAACATGGATC
Source organism: Cunninghamia lanceolata (assembly GCA_027924645.1). NCBI lineage: Eukaryota > Viridiplantae > Streptophyta > Pinopsida > Cupressales > Cupressaceae > Cunninghamia > Cunninghamia lanceolata. The sequence continues at coordinate 10,039,164 of BSBN01001021.1, read as the reverse complement.
ACATAAGAGAGTTAAAACAGCAGTTGGTACAGTCATTTGATATGAAGGATTTGGGGACAGAAAAATAAATCCTTGGTATGAAAATTTGCAGAGATAGGCATAACAGAAATTTAACTCTATCTCAGGCTGCTTATGTTGAAAAGGTGTTGCAGAGATTCCACATGGAGAATGCAAAAGCTGTCAGCACACCTTTGCCTAGTCATTTGAAATTGACTAAGGACATGTGTCCTAAGACACAAGAGGAGGAAGAGAAAATGTCTAAGGTACCATATGCTTCAGCTGTAGGCAGTTTAATGTATGCCATGGTATGCACGCGACCAGATATTGCACATGTTGTAGGAGTCGTTAGCCGGTATATGAGTCATCCCTGATTAGAGCATTGGAATGCAGTAAAATAGATTCTCAGGTATTTGAGAGGTGCATCCACTAAACACTTATGTTTTGGGGGCTCTAATATTGTTTTAGCAGGCTATGTCGACTCAGATTTGGTAGGAGATATTGATACCAGGCGGAGTACTACAGGTTATGTCTTTACTGTAGGAGGAACAACGGTGAGTTGGATTTCCAGGTTACAAAAGGTGGTTGCTTTATCCACCACAGAGGCAGAATATGTAGCTACAACAGAGGCAAGCAAGGAGATGATATGGCTGCAATCTTTCATGAATGAATTGGGCACACAACAGGTTAACAGTTATTTGTTTACGGATAGCCAGAGTGCCATACATCTTGCAAAGAATTCTGCCTTGCATTCAAAGACCAAACATATACAGTTGAGGTATCACTTCATTCAGTCGGTGTTGGATGATGGACAGTTACAGCTGGCAAAGATACATACATATGACAATCCAGCAGATATGTTTACAAAGGCAGTGACACGGGAGAAGCTGAGCTCCTCTTCAGCTTCGGTTGGTCTTCTAGACTGAAAACAACCAAAAACAGAACAACAGAGTCCCAGGTGATTATTTCCAGTGGGAGTTACAGGGTCAGTGGTGTTATGATCAGTCTCCAAGTGGGAGATGATATGGTGTGGAGTCTGATCAGTCTCCAAGTGGGAGATTGTTGTTATATGGAGCCTAATCAGACTCAGAGGTTATATTTACCCCACTTTTATCAGCGCAATTTCCCCCCAAATTCCTACGGGGTCAAGGGGCAGTGCCCTTTGCGGGGGTTTGGGGGCAGCGCCCCCAAGACAGGGTCAAGGGGCAGCGCCCCTTGCGGGGTCTAGGGGCAGCTCGCGATACAGGGCGGGGTCGAGGGGCAGCGCCCCCGTGGGGGCTCGAGGGCAATGCCCCCGAAACCTCACACGGTTTTTTATTATTTTATAATGCACCGGAAGTTAATTTTTTCATTGACCGACATAAGAAAACCCTATTTTGTAACCGACAAAAGCTTGATAAAAAGCAGCTAAGGGTTAGGGTTTTGGTATTGTATTGTAGCATTTTGCAGCGGTATTGAGTTGCAGGGATTGCTGATTGTAATCGGTTTGATTTACTGGATAATAATATTGGACTCTCTGTTTGGTGGATGTATCCTGAGTTTGGGTGAACCACGTTAAATCTTGTCTCCCATTGTCATTATTTATGTGTATTTCTATTTCTCTGTTTAATGTTTATTTGCATTTAATTGATATCTTCTACCAGCTAACCCTAACAAATTCATCTCCCTTCATTGTGCACAAGAGATATGCACCATTTCTGACATCTTCTTTGACCATGTAAGGACCTTTTGAGTCTTTCAAAAAAGCTCTCTTTTGTCTTCTTTTTTATTTTTCGTGCTACCTATTCTTAGGACAAGTTCTCCTATTCTATAAGGTTTGTCATTTGAATCAACTTATACCAACTCGATGGTTTCGCTTGGCATTGTGAGATGAAGTAAGTCTCGAAAGGCTTGTTGATGGGAAGGGGTCTAATACAGAACTCCATCACAATTCAATAGCTCTGCTACTAGGTCAAATTGTTCTTGCATATAGATCTTCACATCTGGTCTTTATTGGATTCTTTGCAAGAATTAGAACAATTCAAGAGGAGTTTGTGGTTCCCTTTGTTCATCAAGAGGGACAAAGCTTATACTTGTCCTCCCGTTTGGTTCTGGTCTCAAGTCCATGGCATATCTGATATAACTTTTTGGGAGTTTGAAAATGGCAGGGTCATCAACACCAACTATCACTCTCATCTTCCTTTCTTTATGAAAGATACCTTTGCTCTCTTCATCTTTGTCAGGAAGTCTTTCTACCATTTCTATTGTACCCAAGGTGCTTCCCATTCACCAAGTTCATTTGATTGGACAGAGGTAGAAGTGGTTGGCTTTTCTTGTGGTTGTGATCCCACGAACATCCTAGGTAGCATTCCTATAACATTTGTTGATTCATTATCGATAGAATGCACCTCTTCCATGGGTATCACTGGTTGATGTGAATCCTCTGTTAGCATGAGAGGTTCATATGATTCTATTTCTTCTGGTGTCTCAGGGACACTTGATATGCTTAGGGGTGACCATGGTGTGTAACCTTCCGTCATGTCTTCCTCTGTATCTAAGAAAGCATGTGGGTCTACATTCCTCAAATCTAATGTGGTGGTTTGAAAGACTGGTCCTTTAGTTCTATGAGGCTTCTACCCTATACAAGGAAAGAGTCTGTAATCCTCCTGGATGTCAATCATGAGTATCTCTAGGGGAAATTGGAGTGGTCCATCTCGCTCTATCAACTCCATGATTTCCCTAGTCTTCTCTTTGAGAACTATTTCCTTTTGCTTAGGAAGCGGCTCACTCTCTAAAGTTTTGATCTCTGCAACATTTATGGTCTTTTCTGGGAGTTCCATTTGTTTAATCCATATAGACTGAGGTATGGGATTAGGGACAATTAACTTGTTGGTAGGGCGTAGTCTATGGGGATACCTATACGCTTGTTTGATGCATTTGATTTTAACATACTGAAAGGTTCTGGATCTCCCTTTGCGACATATACTTTCCCTAAGTGTAAAAATTGAGCTTCTTGAAACAATGTGGATGGCACAGCCTTCATTCTGTGTATCCATGGCCTTTCAACAATCAAGTTATATCATGTGTCCTTGTCTATGACATAGAAAGTGGTTGGAATGGTTTTGGGTCCCAAAGTTACCAGAAGGGTAATTTTGCCTATGGTGGCCACCTTTAGATTATCATACTCACTTAGAGTATCTCTTGAGGTGGTGATATTGGTGTGCCCATAGCCCATCCTCTCTAAAAGGGAGAAAGGAACTATATTCACTGCGGCCCCATCGTCAATTAATGTCCGTTTGATGCACGTATCATAGATCCACACTTGAATATATAGTGCAAGGTCCCCTTTTTTTGTCAACTCTGCTTCATAAGGCATCTATTGTAAGTCAAAGAACCCTAGATCTTTGAGTTCTGAGTTTGGTGGACTGAGATTGTAGTCCACGTGATTGATTTTCTCACTAGGTGCTGGCATAATTTGCTCAAGCTATTTTAGGCCTATTGCTTGTAGTAACACGGAGCGATGTGAAGGGGAGTTCTTGAGTAAATCAATGAATGAAATGTGTGCATATGTTTTCTTTAAGTCTTCTATGAGCTCATCAAGTGCAATGGGAGCTGGTATTGGTTATACTATTGAGATGGTACCCTCATACGGTTCTATTTGCTCATTTTCATCCTCACAGTCTTCCTCTTCCTCTTTGTTGTGCATAATCTTGACTAATCCCATCATCCTAGATTCTCCTTTTTGTTCCAGTTGTGGTGGGATTTCATTGTGTCTGTGTCTTTATGTGCAAGGAACGGATTCTAATAAATTCTCATGTTTTCATTTTGTGGTGCTATTGGAGCTTGATTTTGTTTTGTATCTTTTGTTAACCGGTGTGACCTCTTGTGGGTTTAAGAACATTTCTATGAACAAGCGTTGTTGGTCTTCTGGTAATCTTGCTATGAATCTGTTGCATTCCCTACAAGATTATGTGTCATGTCCCCTTGTTGTATGAAAAGAACAAAATTGGTTGAACTCATATGGGGTTCTCTCATATCTTCCATCATTTTCGTTCCTGTTTCTGTTGTGGTTCCAACTTTGGTAATTGTCTCGAGGGTAGTACCCATTGTTTCTAGGTTGATCTATGGCATTTATGTTAGGAGGATAGTAATCTCTCCCATTGTAACTATCTTTTATCTTCTTGATTGGGGGTTGATCCGTCACCCCATCTGTGATTGCACTCCTATTGTTTTTGAGAATTTTAACGACAAAGGTATTGTTCCCTGTGTCTTCCTTTGTCAGTTTTTTGTTTGAACCATAGACCTTTCTACCACTGTCGATGGTAGCTTGGTCAATCCTCAAGGCACTTTCCAATGCCTCTTCATAAGATTTGTATGGTAATTTTTGAACATCTTCCCTCATGTCCTTATTGAGGGCATGTAAGAAGAGATTGCACAGTTCTCGATTGTCCATGTTTGGAGCACTAGTTGAAGAATAGAGGACTTGCCTCCATCAACTGATGAAGTGGGCCATAGATTCGTTTGGCTCTTGTTTCATTGTGAGGAATTCTCTGATTCCCATTTTAACGAGTTTTTTCATGTCGAATGCCATGACAAACTCTCCGATGAGTTGTCTGAATGAATGGATTGAAGCTTTTGGGAGACAATAATACCAATCCAAAGTGATGCCTTCAAGAGTTTTTGGGAAGACTTTTGCTACAGCTTCATCCCAAGGGAGGAGTTCTGTTATGGCCATGGTGTAGGCTTTAATGTGTGAATTCAGACCTCCTTCTCCTTTGAACTTCGGGAGATCAGGCAATGGTCAAGGTAATTGCACACTTCTTATGTTTTGGTCCAAGGGTTCTTTCAAATATTTGAGATACGTTCCTAAAAAGGCACTTTGAGATTGTTGGGTTGATAGTAATAACCCCGTAGGTGGGTTTTGATAACCCATTGTTGGATTTGTTTGATTATTCTAGACAAGAGGATTCTCGTTCAGACATGTGTCATTGCTATCATTCCATGAATAGTAATTGAGGTAAGGAGGATTTTGTGATGCTCCATGGTCTTGTTCATGGGACTTTTGTCTTCTTTCAGGAGCAGCTTGTTCTATTTCCAAGATTCTGATTCTTTGTACTAGCGTTGCAATCAAGTCTATAGGAGTACTAGCTCTAGGTGTTTCTTCATTTCTAGGATGTTCTCTTCAAATATTTTTGTGGTGAAGTTCTTCCTCGCGTGCAGCGTTTTCTTTTTATTCTTCTTGTAAGGTGATTCTCAATGCCTCTTGAGCATCTTTGGTTTCTTGCAGACATTTTTCTAATTGTTTAACCTCCTCATCAAGATGGGTATTTGATGTGCTTGTGGAAGGTTGTTCGGGTTGATGTATCTCTGACCTCACCCTTCTTTATTTATGTGGGGCATTTGGCATGGTTGGGTTGTTTTCCCAAGTTGGGTTGTTGAAAGATAGAGAGTACCTAGATTCTCTTTGATCTTTCTCATAGTCGGAATCCTCATAATTGTAACATTTGGTGATTGGCATGTCAGGATGCAGCAGCACATACCTATCAAATGAGGGAGTTTCTAGTTCTCCTAAGGGAATGTTCCCTTGGTTTAAGTTAGGTTCTGTCATATTCAGGGGTGCCATAGACACCATAGAATAAATGGAATGGATGATGGCATAAGTGATAGAAGTTGAAGTGGCAAAAGAGGCTATGAAGAATGGTGTGAAAATGTTTTGAAGTTTCTATTAACCAAGAGGCTCTGTTCTTCACATCGGGTTCACCAAAATATGTAGGCTCAAAATCTTGACTCCAGTTGCCTGGCGCTGTCGGGTCAGATTTCGGCATGCACACGGACACTTTCCCTCCTTGACACAGGGCAATCCACCATGTCACTCTCGCTCATGTGGAATTAGCCAGTCGAGAGGAGGTGAGACACGGTGGGGGTTTGGCTCGTTGGAGTGCTGGACTTCGCGGAGAGGGGTCGGCAAGTATTGTGGCCTTTGTTGTTGTGTGCTTAATTGTATGTTTCATTTAATTGTTGTTGTAGTTGAGATAACCCTATGACCCAAAGGGTCACTAGTTTCTCTTCTCTTGTTTGGATTTCTAAGATTCCACCTCTATGTGGGTGAGCGATTGTTCTCATTGATGTCCTCTTGTCTTTGTAAGTGTTGCAAGAGTTCTTGTTGTATCTGATGTTGTCTAGTTTCTTCTAACAACAAGAGGATGAATGGGTCTCCTTATGGTAGAACAAATGTTTCCTGTTGTGGTCTTGGATGGATCTCTTGGATCTCGTCATGGATAGCCCTCACCCACTCTCCTCTTACTCCTAAGTACATTCATGAATTAGGAGGGAGGTATATGTGTGATTACTAACCTTAACTAGATCTCAGTTTTTGACCTAGGGTTTCGTTGACCTAGGGTTTGACTTTGTTCTTACCTCGTGATGGGATCAAGGGTTTGGTTGGATCATTTAGCCATGGTTACCTCGTGATGGAATCGAGGGTTTACAAGTGTATCTATTCTAGTGTTTCTATATGCATGCAAGGTAAAGGATATGCAAAACATTTTTTTGGTATTTTTTAGTATTTTGGAAATAAAAGTTCTTTTAATCCATGAAAGGGAAATATATGTGCAATTATATATGACTTTTCCAGTGTAATGTTAACCTATGTTTTTTGTGTTTTTGATGATTTTAAAGTAATCTAATCTAATGAAAAGGGAAAATGCATTTTCTAACAATCTAGGTCTAGAAATATGAAAGCATCTAATCTAACATGCAAGATCTAATTATCAAGGAAAAAGCAATGTTTTACTATTCCCAAGAGAATTTAATTCTCTAATTACTATTAATTGAACAAAAATAATGAAGGAACCTGAGAGAAATGAAGATTTGTTGACTCCACTATCCCTCAACAATCCTTGTAATAGGCAACCTTGAATCCTTTTGTGGCAGCAGGTGATCCTCTTGACAACAAAATGACACGAAGATGCAAAAAGAAGCTTTGATGAAGCTTGTATGAGCTCAATGAGAGCTTGGATTGAGCACAATGGCATAGAATGAAGTAGCGTGACGCTACTTGGTTGAACAAATAAAGCAAAAGTCACCTTCATCCTATAAGAGCATTTGAATGCTAAGTTGGAGAGCAAAATTGGCAAGAGTTGTGTGCACAATGGATTTGCCTCCCTTTGTGCTTGAGGAAGGGGTATATTTATAGGTTTAGAAGAAGGAATTAATTGAAGAGTTAACTCATTTTGACTGATGAGTTAACAAAGATGATTGGGGAGTTAACAAGGTTGATTACCCAGCAAACTCAGTTGATAGGGGAGTGATGAAGCAAAGATAGATTATCACTGAAGAGGAAATGGTGGTGAGGGAATGCATGAGATTGATTGGAGAGTTAATTTGAGATAAAATAGAGCTAATTATGCATGTGTGGGTGCATGAAATAATTAACTCTATATTAAGGATCAAAAACTATGCAAACAGAAAGAAAAACAAGTGAAAACGGAGCAAAAATGAGAGACAAACTCAAGTTTTTCTGCAGCTGCAAAAATGATAGGGTTGCCCCTTTCACCAAACAGGGTTGACCTTGGGCAACCATGGGTCACCTGGGGGGTGACCCTAGGTCACCCGGGGGAGATCCAGACTAGAAAGGGTCAGATGCAGAAAAATAGGTTGGGAGATGCAAGAAAAGGAGAAAAGGAGGGGTTTTGGTTCAAGAAATAGGTCAGTCATGTGGGAGAATCCAAATCTCCACTTGTGTCAATAGGATCTCCCGGAGGAGATCTAGAAATTATAGGGGGAGATTTGGATTGGTTTGATGAAACTAGAAACTAAAAGCGGGAGATGGATAAGGAGACCTCTAGAAGGCTTGTAGGAGGTGCACTAAAGGAAAAACATTGGGGAGAGGTGAAAACTCACCTACAAGACACTCAAAAGGATTAGGAACAAGGTCGAAAGCCCAGAAAATGCAAGTTGACAAGTGTCGCAACAAGTGTCGAAAAGCATTGCAAACGGGGAGAGAGGGAAATTGACAAGGAAGAAATAACACAAGACGAGGAAAGAGGACACATCATCAAGAGGCTTGTTGCTTAAAGGACATTATTTCATGCTTACATGTATGTGACAAGGATTTGAATCATCGTAGGGGTCCTCGTGGAGGTTGTGCGTGTTTTTTGTGCTTACAGTGCCATATCTATCTTTGAGTTCCAGATGTTTTTCCTTTTATTTGCCATCTGATTTGAGTAGTGTCATTGGGGGCACTCATGCAGATTCTTGTGTTCTTGATTCTAATCTTCATCTTGTTTTAGAGGAGGTTCTTTTTTCAGCACTATAGTAGTCAGTCTTCAACAGTGTTTACAGCTTCTTCATGCTTCAATGGAGTTCTTCATGTTTATCTTCATGTTCCTATTCTTTTGGGACATCCTTGGTGGAGGCCCCCCACCTCTCTCTCTCTCTCTCTCTCTCTCTCTCTCTCTCTCTCTCTCTCTCTCTCTCTCTCTCTCTCGTAGGGAGGTTTGTTCTCTCTTTTGTGGAGGAGTTTTTCCCACATGGTTTTCTCATTTTCTTTATTTGTGAGAGACTCTTTTGTACACAGGTACCTCATCAAGCCTAGTTTCCAAGACCCATCTTTGCTTTCATGTATTTCTCCTTTCTTTTTTAGCTTCTCCCTAAGTTCATCTGAAGGGGGGGGAGGGGTGTTAGAATAATAGGTTCTTTACTTAATTAATTTAATCATATTGATTAATTAATTAAGTCACCTTTACTTTATTTCACTTAAGCTAAACTTAGGAATATCTCATTAGGGTTTTCTAACTTGCAAATATAAAAGCAAGTTCTCTCATGTAATTCATTAATTTTTTCATTAATTGCATCATATTTTGTGCAAATTGCTCTCTTTTTTTTTTCTCTTGTGGAAGGTTAATCTTAGGTTAAATTATAGGTGTTCACTAGTTCCTGTGAGGTTGGTTTCACAACTTCTACAAATGATACTCATCATCCACCTCATCCTAACTCAACCTGAAGAAACTCAAATAAAATAAAACAAGTCATTAACACAATAACATTCATTCTCAAACAACATAAAACCTTAGTCCACCTTAGGGACTAGGTAGGCATCATAGGGATTATTAACTGGGGTTACTTGTGAGACCTCTGATTTTCATTGGCCATGGAATTAACATGCACACTTACACATCAATAGGTCTAATGTATAACAAAGTTGAAGAAACTCAAATTACTGACACATAAAGTCGTACAAGTACATATATTTCAAGTAGATCAATTCAATAAGAGATGGTATAATTTACTATATGTTCAAATCAATTCTCTTTCAAATATAGTCCTAATCATGTAAATTGTAATTCAATATACTAATCCATTTACTCAAAATAGCTCATTTTTTAATTCAATTGCATCATGTAATTCAAGACATTCATTATTACAGAAAAGTAGAATATTACCTAATCATGTATAGATACATCATAAATAATATAACAACACATATGTCTGCTCCAATCACAAAATAATGCCATCAAAAGTCTAATGGATGGGATCAATAGTCCCCAATAATATCCAGTGTCAAAATATAAATCCATATATAACAAGTCTAATAAGTCAAATCAAGAGGTGTAATAAGGGTGGGCCTCACAATTTTATTTGGAACTCATTTGTGACATTAAAGGAAATTATTATTTTATTTCATTCAAATGTTATCAAAATGTATTCAACTTTGTAGTCTTTGGAACCATATTGGAATTTGTTAAATATCTTATGTGTATCATTTTGAGGAAATTGATTATATTGAATGTATCAAATTTACTTGAGTAACTTATGGACTTTTACTTTTCAAAGGAACTTATGGACTTCTACATGTAATTTACATTATAATTCTTAAATTTGGGATTTTAGTTTATATATGTTTAGTTGGGCGAGTTTTAGATTGAGTGCACTATAATGTTGGTCCATAGGCATCCTAGATAAAAAGATATTTACATTTTTATGATTGCATATGCTTAAGGATTAGTGAACATTCATAATGCTTTTTTTTTGTCTCTTTGACCATCGTATTGAAAACTTGATACCAAAAAAGTATAGAGTAAAGTTTGGGACTTAGTTTTAGCCAAAATGTTTTAGGGGTGTCTACAAGGAGGAGCACCCTAGTGGGGCTTGAGCACCACCAAAGATGCACTAGGGGGTCTCCAGCATAGGCAAGAGTGCCTCAAGAGGATTTTATCACTCAATTTTGCTTGAAAGTTTATTTGGAATTTTTTTTCTAAGTGTTGTTATCTATCAAAAGTGATTTACCATTATTTTGGATGTCCAAATGATGTGGAATAAACTGTATTTGTGAAATGTATGCTTGATTAAAGTTAGAGTTTCATTTTATGTCTTGATGTGAAAACTATATTGGTGTATCTTCTCTCTCTAGCTTTCTCTCTTATTAAAATAATATGTTCACTATGACTAGAGTAGAATCCCCTAGTGTTGTTATGAAATAGCATTGAAATGATGGTATTAACTCTTCTATTGGGAATTGTATTGAATTGGATAAAGGTAATAACATGTAAATGTAAGTTATTAGGTTACGGATCCTAAAGACCACTACTTCTCATATTTCCATACTTTATATGAATGCTAGTGAAAAGAATGAGTGTATCATCTTATAAATGTAATGCATAATGTTATCTTTATGTCCTCTTCCACCTTTCCATGTCTTGAAACATAGTTGGTATAGATATTTAATTTCAATATGATGGATGCATATGTTCTGTCTCTCTCTCTACCTCTCTCTTCTTCCGTGTTGCAAAGATGCTTGTTAAAAGAAAAAAATCATATTCTTGTCATATAGTTTAATAAGTAAATTATAATTATTACTTTAGTATCAAAATAGAATATTATTGTGGAAGAATATCTTTTATTGGAGTGTTTATCTAACGTATTCGCTCTTCATCTCTCTCTAGTTTCCTAGTGATGATGAAGTGATATCAATTGATGTGTATGTGATGATTGCTATGGTTCTTCCTTGTTTGTTGAGAAAGGAAAGATGGACTTATGTGTAAATGATTGGTTAATGTAAATGTGTCTCTTGTTAATGTAAATGTGTCCGTTGTGTGTGGTTAATGAATTAGCATTGTGTTAACTTGCTATATTCTATCTCTTCCATTTATGAATGAGTTAATGAATTGGTGAATGAATCTAATAGAGAAATGATAGTTTAATGGGAAATGAATATATAGCCATTCCTTCTTATTGAATTCACTTCATCACTTCATCTCATTTAATGAATAAATGAATGATGTCATCACACTATAAGTATGTTGCCTAGTCATGTTTGATGACTACACGTGTGTGTGAGTGCAATGTAACACTTTTGATGTTGTATTTGTTGACATAAAAAAATGTTAGTTGTGTTTTTACACATTTCATCCTTAGTAAAATATGGGCATTATAGGGACAAGTCTATAACAACATATGTAGTACTTATCTAATTTTAAAAGGTAGATTTTGATCATCAATTAATTAAACTCTAAATTAATGTAGGGTAACTAGTATAGATATCTAAGTAAATACATCTAAAAATGACTTTCAAACTATTTTTATTTACTTAAGAGTTATTTTGCTTTAGAACTATTTAATTTACTACATATATACATGGACCAAAAAAAATTAATTTTTAGTTAAGAATTATTTTATTTTATTGCATGGAACATTTATTTTTATTTTAAAGAGCTATTTTAGTTTTGTGTGTAAATTTTAATTTTACTTTTGGAAAAGTCACTAGATTCGTTTCTTTTGTTTTGTTTTTACTTTGAAAAGTGTAGTAAATACTATATACTTAAATACATTATTATAGTTTCATTTGTAGGCATTAATATTTATTTTAAAAATTTTATGTCTTTATATTCAACAAATAAATAATAAATTTTCTACTCCTAGTAAGATCAGGAGCCAAACAAAAATGGGCAAAAAACCCTAAAATATGGCATCAAGACAATAGTTAAAGACATAGTCGTAAGCTTACTAACATTACCCAATTGTCCAATAGATGAGATATAAGCCTCAAGAGACATAGACAAAATAGAACATGTCATAGAGCGATACCCACCATAACCTAGAAGTATCACAGAGTATATCAAAGCCTAAATAAACATAACCCTAACACTAACCACCCCATAAACCAAAAACCCAAGTTTATTAGACTAAACCAAGGGGGTTGGGGCAAATTATGTAGGCCTCGAACATCTTGCAATACTAACATTACATTTATCATAGGAATTGATCTTACCAGGCAGGGCCACCACCACCACATCCTCTGAATCTTTGTTATCACAACACTTAGAGAACTTCATAATCACATCCATAGGAAGAACCACCTTTAATGCTTTTGCTATCTCCTCCACAAATCATTGAAGACATAGTTGATGCCTCTTGGTCGCATGAAGATGATCAAGAAGGCAACCAAAATAAACCTTAGATTGATGGACCAAGCCCTCAATATCATCATGAGTCAAATACGAACCAACCATGCTAGACAACAATGAGGCGCACAACAAAGTCTATGCAACGTCAAAAACACTTTGCCTACCTCGCACATTCCTAGGATTAAGCAAAAGATTCGTCATTGTAGAATGAATCCCCATGCACAATGCACCATCCATATCTTTGGTGAGCTTTAAAATTCGAACCACCTAGTGATGAAGTTCTAGGTTCTTAATTTCTTTATCCACAAACACCATGAAATTGACCACCATTTCCTCCCTCTATTTCGTATCTGGAACTTGATTCTTCCTCTTTCTCCTTCCAACTTTATTCTCCTACACAAAACCCACAATAGTTGAGGAAGCCATCTATTGCACTCTGTGAACCTCCAGCACCACACAAGCCTCCCAACGACCACAGAAAAATGAAATATGCCAATCGTCGCCACCTTTCAAATAAAGCCCAAACCATGTGAGACCATAAATGCCCAAGCCAAACATATGATATAATTTTTACCTCATATGTCATCTGCCATCATATCTACCCGTTATCAAGTAAATTATATATATAAGATAAAAAAATTTTAATTTTATATTTATATTTTTTATTTTTATATTTAATTATGTGGGCTATTTTTTTAATTTTATAGTTTTAGTTTTTTAATTTTTATGTACATGATCACGAGACTCCATACCATGTTAAATATATCTATCTAAACATGCATTACTTTATTTATTAAAGAAATACTGTATTTTACTTAAGAACTATTTTAAAAATATTTTATTTTTATTTACTTTAAAAAATTATTAATTTTATGGAGTCGATGCACACTCCAAATTAATGTAAGGTGCATTTATTTATTTCCCCACAATAAAGTTCAGTAAATATTTAAATCTCGATCTTATTATATTTTTTAATTTTTATTGGTCAATAAGAAATATTATTTTAAAAAGTGGACGGTGACAATCAAAGTATATCTCATGGTGATGTCAACATAATATGACCTCCAATATAATTTTCAATATTAAATTATAGTCCACATTATTACTTTTTCAGTTTTCGAAATTTAATTGATCAGTTGCGAAAAAAAAAAGAATTATTTAAGTGAAGCCTATGATATCCTGCCATAAGTAGGACCTTAATATTTTTATAAGAAAGTGCTTACGCAACTAGCATTCCATCTGGCTTTACTCTTTAGCTTTACGAGAGCTCCAAGATTCCATGGCTGTATATTAAGATTGAAGTATGTAGATGTAGCCTCGAAATCAGCAAAATGTATTCAATACGGCCAATCTTGCTGACTGCAGAAACTTGGAGTCACATGGCTCCACCATACTCTATTTATTCAATACCCTCATAGCACATTGGTCTCCAGTTTTGGGTGAATGCCTTGTTTGAATGGCTTACTATTCTGTTTCTTTCCAAAGCATTGCATTGGCAGTAATGGCAGGGATGGTGTTGGCAGTGCCACTTTACACCAGCCTCTCTGAACAACTGGAAGCCATGATGATAGATCCAGCTATGATTATGATGTTGTCTCCAGTGGTCCTCATTCTACTTATCAGATGGCTTTCTTCTTCCTCCTCTTCTTCTTTTTCTTCTTTCTTTTTTGCCAATGATCCATCCTCATTCCACAAAGTAGGAGGCTCACCAGTGGGTGTGGCCATTGTGCTTTTAATGGTGTTGCTTATGATCTGGTATCAGGGTTCTGGTGGAGATGATGAATCAGAAGAATAGAGCTGGATTTGCTCTCCTTCATGTATCTTGTCATAATGTGTCAGATCAGTGATGGGATTTGACCTGATCTGATCTCCTCTGAGTTTATAGAAATGGAATTTAGTTGTGGAAATTGTTTCTGATAAGCATGTTGTTGGGAATGTAAATTAACATCAGTTATGTGCTATGAGTATACAATACTTTCAAAGTAAATCTCAAATATATGAGAAAGTTTTTGTTTGGATCTAATGCCAAGGGAAGATCTGGATTCCTTGACATAGGAATCATGATCTCTTTGGTCATTAATTCCTAAACTGATATGATAACATGATCTCATGGTTGTACCCATGTCTCTCAACAAGGTTCAATCCTCCTGAAGGTTCGTGTACTACTGCTCATCATTATCTCTTGTTCTCAGATTTTATTGCAGGGCTGCACCATAGAATAACTAACCAGAATATTCTACAAAATGGGATTCCATAAACAAAAGTTAGTGTTAGCTTTAGTCAACAGTTACCTACTTTAATATCACATTGTGCTTACTCGGCAAATTTCTCTCCATTATTAGCCATTCGCTTTAATCGATGACACAATGACTAATTTTGACCACTTGACATTGAAAACATCCTTAATTCACATTTTATTTTACTTTTAGCATTTTCAAATATAAACACTTGTATTTAACTTTAACTCACACATTTGATCAGGGAGGATGCCACCACGTATAGTACCATTTATAATAATAAAAACATGGTTGTTTTGTTGTTTATTAAAGGGAAGAAGTTAATTTAAAGGAAAAGAAAGAAAAATAAAGCTCGCTAAAAGTAATATGTGGGCCTCCATTATTATAACTAGTTGCACACTTTTACTTACCATTCACATTTTACACATTTTTCAATGAATTCAGTCAAACTATGTTTAAATTATTTGTGGGATTTAACTAAGGTGTAAGAGAGAATTTAGATATTTTTAAACCCTATCAAGACAAGTCTCCAAATGTGTCCACACCACCACTTTGTCTCATATTATAGATTTTCATTATGGTGACAAGTTGTAGGGTCACTAAGGATGTTGTTGTAACTATATTGGACACTAGCACAGTAGAGGGATGGGACCATGATCATATAGATGTCACCTTGCCAAACAAGATAATACCGTACATGAATTCATCCAAATGAGAAGAACAGGGGAACAAATAACAAAAGATGAAGATAAAGATGAAGATAAGACATCATTCCTCCTCTCGAGCTTCATCAATAGTCATAACCTTCACCAAACATTAAATCGAATATGCTTTTTACTCCCTCCTCTCTTTTTCACTTTCTACAAACAACCTATTCTCTTTTCCTTAATATAAATGAAGTGGATATTTAAATTTGTTGACATATTTTTACATTCTCAATAGATTAGATTGAGGAATGAAAATAAAACAAAGAAACTAAAACAATTTAACCATTTACTTTTGGGTGAAAGCACAATTTTGTGTCCCATTTTTTTAGTATTATTGGACCATCAAAATTGACATTTATTAGCATACAACACATTATATTAATTATACCAAACAAACTATCAAAAATGATGTAACCTAGTATTTTGTGTCATTTTCTCTTTAGATTCAATTTATAATTTTCTAATTTAAAAAAATTATTTCTATAATTTTTAGTTAGTTTTCAATAAATTTTTTTATAAGCAAGTGACATTTTAATATAATAAATAACTTTTACTACAATTAAAATCTTTCCAAGAATTCTTAGAAATAGATTATTAACTCTGCATGGATATTTTTTAGTAATTTTTTATTGAATATTTTATTTATTATTAATTTTAATTGGTAATAACAAAATTTAGACCTACGTTTTATCATAACAAATTTCTCAATTAATTTTTTATTGAAATAGGACATCATGTGGTGCAATTTTTTGAATTTTTTTGACCAGGTTTACTATTTTTCTAGTGTGAATATAGGTCTTTATTTTTTTAATGGACCAATCTTGCTTATAATTTAAAAAATATATATAATATTAAAAATGTATTAAATATTCTACTTTTCATAAAGTTAATTTTGAGGGTTACATAAATGTAAAATATTATCTTCAAGTATTCAGTTTGATCCTTGCATCCACAATGTGAAGTTAATTGTTTTAAATGCTTCCATGGAGATGCCACATAAGTGGGTTCAATCTTGATCAAACCTACTTAGATTGAAACTCTCTTAAATAAAAGGGGCTTAGATCTAACCCTCCGTGCAACTCTATAAAAGTACATTTGCTACATCATTTGCACTTGCATCTAAATTAGAATGGCATTTTAAACCAAAGTGATGAGAAACAAATATAATAGACAAAATAAACCAAAGTCATATTCTACAGAAAAGGAAATTGAATTAAATATAAAAAGAAATATGAGGTATTTGAGTGCAAAAGGTATGTCTCTAAATTTCATACTTGATAGTTTAGTTATTTTATATAATTTCATTGTTATTTTATAAAGCATTGATTATTTATGTAAAATAGATCAAAATTTTAATGAAATTGTGTCATATAAAATTATATTTATGGAAAGTTATCAAAAATTGATAGTCCCATACATACAATGTAGTCATTTTGTAAAGTGGTAAGCAAATCAATTTAAGACATCTTATGGATGGTCAACTTTGAGAGAATTACTCATTTGCCCATCAAAAGGAGATTCAAACATAATACTATCATATAAAGTAGGGCTAAAGTTCAATACTATGTCACCCTTTTATAAAGAAAATGGACAACACAATTCCAACTTTTTAATTTGGAGCACCTAAAATTGATATATAGATGTTTCAAATTTTGAAATGATGCAATCTAATGAAATGTAAATATTTAGTGTAGTTTATGACTATATTTAAAAAATTAAAAAAATAATTTAATTTTTTAATTTTTTAAAAACTATCATCAATGTTTTTTTTTTATCCGTAATAGCTATATTATATTGAGAAGTTTCAAAAAAGATTACAATATATCAGCCTTTCATGGCTGCCCTGAGATAGACATTATACCTACGAGAGCTGAGAAAGCTAATATGAGGACCACACAGGGTCTCTGAACATAATTACAGAGAAAACTAACTATGCCTAACCGATCATAACCAGGCTAAACCCATACTAACAATACATGTCTTTAACTAAACAAAATATTCCCAAACGTTCACCACCAGGCTAAACCCATAATATCAAAACATATCTCCAGCTATACAAAATGGAGCCACTGGAGTCATTTGAACTAAGTATTAGCAGAAACAAGATGCTTACGAAAATCCTCCACCCAGTCAAGCCCGTCGGTCACCTCCAATCCCAAAGCCTTTTTGATATAGTTGACTGCCACTGTCACTTGGTCCTTTAGTAGAATGAGATCAAATCCCTGGACATCCAAGATGAAGGGGTAAAGCTTGATGACTACTCTAGGATCCTCAAACAAATGCCAGTCCTTCGGTCACGGAACACCAGACCCCAAGCTCGCCATTTGCAACGTGACTTCCACATCCCCTAGGGGCTCGGCATTGAAAACCCCCTGCATGATGGACTTCACCAACTGTTTATCTGTGCCCAATTTGAGCAGCATCACCATAGCCCTGGAAGTGATATCTATGTCCACTCTGTAACACTCACCATTCTCCAAAAATGTCCTACCCAGAAGCATCTTCACCGCCCCCAACATCAAGCCATCAGACTTGCGCAGCATTCTCACTATCCGAAGGTCAGTGATGGCTCCAAGGAAGGCCATCTGCCGCTTTCGGCTGGTGAGGCGCACTGGTGTGTCCATACCACCACACCGAACCACGTCTGCCAAGAAGATAACAGCAAAATACGTTGGCATCAACCTGAAACCAATGAAGAGAATACTGTGGAAACTGTTATCGGCCGGTTTAAAACACTTCTGTCCGAACCTTCACGAAGTCCTTCTGTATAGCGGAAGCCAACTGCCGTCATGCAAGGCCACTGCAGGGAATGAATGCCTCAATCAAAAATGCTCGTGCCATTACCCACCTTATCAAAATATCATTACTCCGGCCCCTAGACCCCTAGCACGACCTTGCCACCTCATGCTGAGGTGGCAAGGCTCCCCCAGCCACCCACACAATCCTGAAAGAACCTAGTCAGAACCTACTCAAGAGCAGACCTCCTTGACAGAAACCCCATCTGCCCCTAGGTTGGATAGCCTATCCGCTTCTTGGTTGCCTTCTCTATAAATGTGGTTGATCGAGACTTTATCAAAACCTTCTATCAGGACAAGAGCCTGTTTGAGTTTAGCTTGGAGCCTCCAATTGACTAATTTCCTGCATCTAAGCCCGTTGATAACAATCAACGAATCTCCCTCTATGTCAAGATTTCTGATGCCGAGCTCCCTACATAGCCTTAATCCTAGGATTAAGGCCTGAATCTCTGCCTGATTGTTAGAACCACTGATGAGAGGAATGGCAAGTCTCCCCATCGTCTCTCCTTTAGAGTCTCTAATGATACACCCTACACCTGAAGGACCCGGGTTTCCTCGCGAGGCACCGTCGAAGTTTATTTTTTTCCATCCTTCCTCTGGAGGAGGCCACTTAACCATTTTTCTAGCTTCCAAAGTTTTAAGACCCCCAATGCCAACCTGAGGGGCCGAGACAAGACCTTTCCAATTTTTCATCATATCTGAATCCCACCCGGAAAAGAATAACTTGGAGGAGATGCTATCTATCAGTTTGGAATTCACTGTTTCAACAATGCTTGATTCAATTTTACTCGAAAGTGAGTGCCACGGCATCTCTAATTCCTGAAAAATTCTCCTGTTGCGTTCTTTCCAAATTTCCCAAACCAAAATTGCAGGGGCCGACACCCAAATACCTATGAACATCAATTTCAGAGACAACATTGGCCAAGCAATTAACCATTCCTGCAGATTATTGGAGGATGCTGAGCTCCAATGGAGCTTGTTGCAAAGCCATTGCCACCCTTTGCTTATGAACGGACAATGTAGGAAAAGATGGTTCCCATTCTCTTCTGCTTCTCGACACATCACACATCTCGAAGGGCCCTCAAAGCCCATCCTTCTTAACCTATCAGCTGGCAGTGCCCTACCTTGACTGGTAACCCACAAAAAAATCCCATCTTTGGGTAAGCAATGTTTGTTCCAACATAGCTTGAATGGAAGTATACCAGAAGGATTTATTGTGCCTGCTAAAGCCCGATAACCATCTCTGACTGTGTACTCTCCTGAAGCTGAGGCATTCCATCTTAGCCTATCCCTACCCCTTCTATGACTGAGAAAGCATTTATCCATTTCTTCCTCGAACTGGGCTACCAAACTGGGATCCAAACCCAAACCTTGGACACTTCTCCAACTGAATGTGTCATTAACTGAGAGGGGAAGGGTGAAATAATTACAGACTTTGTCTCCCCAAATCAATTTAGTAGCATTCCATATAGGTGCCAATGCCTGAGATCTATCCAAAGCCGGAAAGCCTTCCCAAGAGTCTTCCCAAAACCTTGCTTCTCTCCCTTCCTTAATCTCCCAGGTGAGGTGATTGAGAATTAAATCCCTGCTCTTCCTGATGAAATTCCAAATTCTTGACCCAACAGGAAGCTGTCTAGAGGTGAAGATACTTAAATCTTCCCCGTCGAGATATTTATGTTTCAAAAGCCTAACCCACTTTAGATTTGGGTTGTTATAAATTTGCCAAACCAACTTTGCTCCAAGAGCTGTGTTTTACCTTAAAAGATCCTTCACCCCGGCCCCATCTTTTTCTTTTTGTTCACATATTTTTTCCCGTTTGATAAGAGGGAATTTAAACTGTTCCGAAGAACCTTTCCAAAAGAAATTTCTCATTATCTGGGTCAGCTCATGATAGATTTTACCAACCAGAGGTAAACAGGACAACAGATAAACAAGCATAGCTACTAAAACTGCTTTGATCAGGGTTAGTCTCCCCGCCCAAGACAACCATTTGTTCTTCCATGATTGTAGTCTCAATTTGATCCTATCTAGAAGAGGTTCCCAGGAGTTACCAGGATGAATACCTTTTACCAAAGGGAGCCCCAAATATTTACATGGAAGAAATCCTTTCTCGAAGGACAAAATCCTTAAAATTCTGTCCTCACGAGCTAGAGGAGTATTAAAAAAGAACACTTCCGATTTGACTTTACTTACTTCCTATCCTGAAGCTCTAGAATACAAATCCAAGATTTGTTTAAACCTTATGGCTTCCCCCTCCTGGGCCACTCCAAAAAGAAGAATGTCATCCGCAAATTGTTGATGAGTGAACCTAGGAAGATTCCTTGTAATTTGGATTCCTATAATCTGCCCTTCTTAACAAGCTTTTGCGAGAAATCTCCCCAAGGCTTTGGCCATGATAATGAAGAGGAAGGGGGAAAGAGGGTCACCCTACCTTAGACCCCTAGAAGTGTTAAAAAAACCTTCTGGGGAGCTGTTGAGGAGAGCTGAAAATCTAGGGCTTGCAATCCACTCAAAAATCCAATTCAACCACTCCTACTGGAAACCAAAGGCCTCTAGGGTTTTGAGTAAAAATCTCTAGTTCACTTTCTCATATGCCTTTCGAATATCCAATTTGACCAGCATAGATGGAAATTTGTTTTTTTGGGCCGAATGGATAGCCTCCTGAGCTATGATTACACCGTCCAAGATTGACCTTGCTGGAACAAAACCAGTTTGCTCCTCTGAAATGATGTTTGGGAGAATCTTTTTCAGCCTATTCGCTATTGCTTTTGCCAGAATTTTATAGACCACATTACACAGGGAGATTGGTCTAAAATCCTCAAAAGATTCAGGCTTCTCTTTCTTGGGAATCAAGGCTAAGAAGGTGTTGCTTATTTCTTTAAGGACTCTGCCCTCCTTCATAGATTCCTCATAAGCCGCCGTCAAGTCCTTGCCAATAATGCTCCAACATTTCTAAAAAAAAGCTGCCGAAAACCCATCAGGACCAGGAGCCTTGTCCGAGCCTAATTGGAATAAGGTAGTCTTGATTTCCTCTTCTGAGAACTTACTAGTCAGCATGCAATTTTGTTCCTCTGTCACTATCTTTGGAATGATTCTAAGGAATTCCTGTTGTGCCTATTGATCAGAAACTTCCTCCTCATTTAAGAGATCCTGAAAAAAATCAACCCCAGCAAGGCCAATTCCTTCTAGAGTCTCCGAGACCCAACCCTCCCTTGTCTTGATAGATGTGATTCTATTGACCTCCCTACACAATTTTGTGGAATTGTGAAAAAACTTAGTGTTTGTATCTCCCTCTTTCAGCCACACTTCTCACGATTTCTGCCTCCAAAACACCTCTTCTTTAGCCAATAGGTCCTCCAATTTTCCCAACAACTTTTTTTCTTGAAGATAAGACTCGTTGTCCATTCCCTCTCTACAAACTTTCTCATTAAGAATCTGTAATTCTGCCTCAACCTGTCTTTTGGATTCAAAAATATTCTTAAAGTGCTCTTTGTTCCAATGTCTTAAATTTGCTTTGATTAATTTCAATTTGGTCACAATGTTGAATAGGCCAACTCCCCCTGGATTACAGCTTTTCCGCCAAACTTCTATCAAGGACAAAAAGGAGGGATCCTTAAACCAAATGTTTTCAAATTTGAAGGGGCATCTTACCGGGCTTCTCTCCCCCTGGATTTCTAGACTTATAGGGAAGTGATCAGATCCTGAAGCCGTAATAATCTTGCTATCCAAAGAGAAGGGAAAAGAACTTAAATCTCCTTTTATAAAAAATCTATCTAATTTTTCAGCAATGTTGTAGAATCCTAGTCTTCTATTGTTCTAGGTAAAGTTCCCATTACCCATCTAAATTTCGAGCAGGGCATTCCGGTCTACAAACTCTTCAAAGTCCTTCTACGATTGGAGCTTTCTGCCCACTCCTCTAAGCTTGTCCTCTGAACTCAAAATTGCATTAAAGTCACCCCCTAAAATAATATAGTTCTACTCACTAATTTTGCAAATCTGATCGAACTCCACCCATAACTCTTTTTTCTATTGCTGTGAATTTGGGCCATAAACATTAATCAAAAGGAAATTCAAGTTTGATGCCAAACTCCTGACCTTACTGGCAATCCAACCTAAACCTGATCCTACTTCTTCTAACAAAATAGACTGCGGTCTCCAAATCATTAATAAACCTCCCGAAGGGCCTTTAGAGTTGACCCAGATCATTTTCCACTGCTTCCAATTTGTAGCGAGAGCCTGAAATTCCTGATCTTCTAACTTGGTTTCCTGGATCATGCAGATATCTGGAAGAATATTCCTCAATGTGTGTCTTAAAAGACACTTCTTGTTAGGGGCATTCATGCCCCTAACATTCCAGGACAAGATCCTCATTGTTGTTCAGGAAGGGGGATTCCCTTCCCTACATTTAGCAGGTCGACTAACTTCAACTGACCACTGGCTTCACCATCCCACTTCAGCTTCTCCCTATTCGGGATGCGACCCCTAGATTTATGCTCTCCACAGTCTAGAGAAGATTTATCTGTGTCTTTTTGGCCTATCCCTAATATCCATCCAGGACTGGCTACCAATAGATCTTCATTAGCCTTAAAAGCCATGGATTTAGTTTCTTCTGCTATCCCGAAGACTTCCAGAACATTGTCTGCCTGGTACATCCACTCCTCAACCAAAGCTGAATCCACTGATTTGGAAGCTCCCTCTTTAACTTCTCTAGCTATTTGTACTAGTTCACAGCCAACCTCAAGCAGGGATTCGAAGTCCTCCATCTGCATATTGGGTTTAATTGTTTCAATTATTTTTGAAATCTTCTGGTTAACATTCTGTGAAAAGTTGACAAGCTCCTCCATCCTAGACAGATTTCGCAGTCCCTCCTCCATCTTTTCCTCCCCCTAATCTTTAAATTGGGGAATCTATCTATCTTCACTGATCAATTTTTGAGACATATCAATCCCCTCCAAACCCGGGTTTGGATCCTCCTGAGGACTGCTATCCTTACCCTTGCCATCTGCCCTAATCGGCTCCTTAACACCAGCCTCTGCAGCCTGAGTCTCTGTGGTTTGCGGGGTCGCTGCATTTAAATTCCTTCAGCTCCCTTCCCTAGATTTCTAGCCAAGCGTGCTAACCCATTCTCCTTGAGGCTTAGGATCAAAGATGAGGGGTTGGGATAGGATTCCCCAATCAATAAAGATCTCGATTTCTCTCCAAAGTTGCTCAGGGAAGCAGTTTTCCACACATATTCTGACAAAAGTCTCATCAGTAAAAGGATCCTTCCATTCCTCTACACAAATGTAATTTCCCAAATAGTTCCCTATTTCTTCTAAAATTGACTGATTCCAGAATTCTATCAGAAGATTGGGCATACAGTACCAGTCTTGAATGTGATCCAATCTAAAAGTCCTCGGATCAAAACCCACAAACCAGTTGCGGAGAAATAAGCCGAATCCATTCAGAAGCCAAATACCATCTAGGATTTCTAGTTTAACTTTTTCTGAGGGGCAAATGACCAAGAAAAACCCATTTGCTAAGTTTTTTATGGACATCTCTTCTCCCCATCTATCCTGCCACCACTTCCTTAAATCTCCTAAACTCAAATCCGAACCAAACCATTTACCTATGATCCCTAATTTTTTTAAGTGATCGATAGAGGGTTTTAGCAGAGGAGTGCATAAAACCATAGTCTTTTTATTTCCAAGTCTAGAGCTAGAAGATCTCTTACCTGGGCCTCCCTCTCCAAAGGAATGCCTCCATTGAGCTCTACCCTGCTCGAAACCACTACGCCCGCAGGGCCTTCGATGCTTAAAGTTTTCCCGTTTCCTCCACCAGTGATTTTCGGGAAAACCCTTTTGCTAGGATCGTCCTTCATGGAACCCTTCCTTTGACCTCCAGGATTCTTTAGCTGCACAGGCTTGGATGAAGTTTATCGGCCATTCTTTCTCTGCTTCTTCGGCCCAAGAATGCGGTTGCGAACTATTCTTCTTTCTGGGTTTCGCCTTGTTGCCTTCGACTCCATGCTCTAGCCCTACTATGTTCGGGAGAAGATCTTCGGCCTGCTTGTTTCTGATCTCTTGCTCCCCCATTTCTCTCCCCAATGAGTATATTAATATAACTATCATTAATGTTTAATTACTAGAAAAACTAATAATAAAGTGAGTGTTATGGAAGGCCAAGTTATTTGTAACAAATTTCATTTTATTTTTGCCATTTTTTTTTCCAATTGTGAACTTGATATTTTACAAGAATGAAAAAATAAACTAATTTTGATAAATATTTATTTTAATAAATGTCTAAATTCATGTCCTAAAAATGTGCACTCACTTCAATGGGATATAAAACATTTTGATGACTATTTATCAAAAATAAAAAAGAAGTATATCAACTCAACTAAGATTCTCTCCTCTCGCGCAATGATTTTTTTTTAATTTTTAGAATATATATTTACTATTTTTGTGAATCAAATCAACCTCAACTTTTGGGGCTAATAACCTACTTGTGAAAATTAAAAGAAAAATAATAATGCTAATTAAAATATAATAAAAATTATATTTTTAGAATATACACATTAAGATATACAAAAGGGTATTTTTGAATTTTTCAAATAATATTATATTGGTAAGAACATTAAGTTTCTTTGAATATTTTAATTTTTTTTATAATTTGCACCAAAGTGATGTCGCATATTCATCTAGTAGACACTTTCAACTATAAAAGTTTTGGCTAGAACAAATTCAATTAGAACATATTTCGCATATTCATCTAGTAGACACTTTCAACTATAAAAGTTTTGGCTAGAACAAATTCAATTAGAACATATTTTTAGCTAGAAATGTCATTTAGTTGAAAATTCTTAAATTCAAGTGGATTGAAATATACCCAAAAGGGTGTCAAGGTTGTGAACTTTCACCTAGTAGGTGATTATCATGGTACATGTGTGTTAGTGGCATTCACATGTACACTTGAGAGTAATTATCTTAGATGAGTCATCAAGAAAGCACCACTTTTATATTAATAATGATAAAGAGCATAGTGGCATTCACATGTACACTTGGATGAGATTGAGAGTAATTACCTTAGATGAGTCATCAAGAAAGAATCACTTTTATATTAATAATGATAAAGAGCATGCCACACACTTCATACAACATTGCTTTCAATTACTATTTTTTCATCTTGCTAGAAAGCATGTAAAAATGGAAAAACATATTGTTTAGTCAAATGGTTGTGCCTCACAATTCAAATAATCACAACCTTTTCTTACACATTATTAATTTGATTAAATTCTAAATAAGCCTCATGTTTGGAGTTTTTTAAGAGTGATCATGGGAAGGGGGAAGGGTGAACATGATGGTGCATGGGATTGTATCAAAGTGCAATTAGAAAACACCAAATCAAATATGACAAAGATCATTTGAATGATTCACATGACATTTTCAATGGTGTTATAAGAATTTCACATGTGACACCCATGCTTCAAGGAGGAAATGTATGGAAGTGTTTCAAATTTTATATTTAAATTTAATTGATTTGTTTTTATGTAGGGGTGGATAAAAGAACAACACGTGGTTGTCAAAGCATAGATGGGACTAGGTCAATCCATTATGTGATTAGTACAAATAATTAAAACTAGATTGCTTTGTATGAGGGACTACTCATGTTTTTGTTGTGAATGTATGTTGGGGTCATATGAGAGATGCATGAACCTAGCCCATGGCTAGATGTACATGAATATATAACATTACCTCTCATTGTGGATGATGCATATGGACAAGACAAAGATGGAAACTTTGAATGTATTAGATTATAATTTCAATTGATTATGACCACATTTTTTCAGTTATAAAAGATTTGAGTAAATTATTTTTAAGATTATGTAGTGAGGGTTGATAATAGGCCCCCACTCCTTACATATTGTAGGGATATCACTCTATCTAATGTTCTCCTAGTGGGGGATACTGCTAGACTTACAATTCTCCTACCTTCACTCATCTAGCTTGAGCACCTCACCTCTTGTAGGGCATCCACTCCACCTACTTATATTCGCAACCATATCCCTCTTTTTATCCTACAACTTGAGTTCCCTCACCTCATATCTTCTCCTATAGGGCATTCACTTCTTCTCCATCTTATTTCTATGATTTGCAATCCTCTATCTTGAATTCCTTTCCTTACTCCTTGTACTCCTCTAATACTCCTGCATCATTTATAGGCCTATCACACACTACCATTGAAGTCCAAAAAAACTATAGCTAACACTAATTATAGTCTAATGCTTATTTTGAAAACATATTGAACTATTACAACAATAACATCAAACTATGTGTACAAAAATATTGTGTTTATGTATTAACCAATATGTAAATGGAAATGGAGAAAGCATAAAATGAGTAAATCATAATATTTTATCACATAAAAATGGATGTACATGGAGAAACCCTTATAGGAAAAAACTCTACCATCAAAGAGAGGCTCAAGTATGTATTAATATTCAATGAACAAGAGTACATAAACAACAAACTTCTCTCTTCAATTTGACAATATTTTGAAATCACTTGTGCACTTGCAAAAAAACCCATGAAACTACTATCTCATGCCTCCAATTTATAGAACAATGGGAGAGGAAAATTACAAATGGTTTCCCAAAACAATGGTTTCATGCAAAAACCCATGCCTCACATGAAGAGCATCTTTTGAGAATAGTAAATCATAATAATGGGCAACATATTTGACTCATAACTACCCCACATGGGCACACCTCCCAAGAATGGAATCCATCTTCCTTCACCAACATGTATGAGAACCTCCCGATAAATGTAAGATGCTCTATAACTCCCTCCTAGTGCCTAGGATTGGAAAAGTGTCATAAATGACCTTAAATGAGTTTGCAACCACTAACATTATGCTCCACCTCCTTCATGAATGCCACTACAACTAATATTCCAAGTCAACAAGGAGAATTAATAATAAAAAATAATAATATCTCTCAACAACATGGGTGTCCAAGTACCCATTCCAAGATTTTTTGATTAAGTCAGTTGGAAAAGAGGATCCAGAACCCTGTACAAAACAGCCCAAAGGGCAGATCAAAAGCCTCACATAGGCCAAAAATAGCACATTAACAACAAACAGACAGCAAATCCCAAAAGGCAAATCTACAAGAAGGCAGCAAGGCTACAAGGAAAAATAGACTAAACAATTGCATAATCTGACCTAGCAAGTTGTACACCCTTGGCCCGAGTGCGGGTCTGAGAAACATGCTTTGGAAGACCTCTCTTCCTTCTTTCGACAATAGTCCAAAAAACATCATTATCTCCATCCACAAAAATAGGAGATGTAGGAGGTGAAATTCTCACCAAATCCTCAAAAGGTGGCGGAGCCTAGGGAGAGGAAGAAGCTATCACAATAGCACCAACCCCAACAACATATGGCGCACCTACAATAGCAGTCCCAGTCACAAAAGGTTCTCCAACAATAGTAACAGTTGGGGAGGTCCTTGCAATAGTCCCAACAAGCCCATTCCAAGATTGTTGGAGATGCAACATTAGTACATTAAGATTTCAATTAAACATCACACTTTCCTAACATTCTCCCACTTGATATTATACATTGCAATGGCATCCATAGGAATCATAAAATAAATCAAGTATACGATCCAAGGTCCATGGATTTCTTGGTGCTCTTGTACCAAGAGAACTTCTCTGTGCTCACTAGCTTCATGAGGGAAACTACAACACTATCTGGAGTGTCAACCTTCTATAACATGACCTTACCATTTTCTATTGTTTCATGAACAAAATGATATTATGTATCAACATGCTTAGTATGAGCATGATACATGGAATTCTTGTCCAAACAAATAACACTCTAATTGTCACATCCAATTTTAATCACCCTGTAATCAAAACCAATACCTAAACATAGTCTTTATAACCATATTGCCTCCTTAAAGGCATGTGTAGTAGCCATATACTATGCTTTAGTGGTGGAAAAAACAATCATAGGACGCCTCTTACTCATCCAACTAACTACATTGCCAAACAAAGAGAACAAATAGCCATTAGTGGACTTTCAACTATCCAAGTCACTTGCTCAATATGCACCAACAATGCCTTGTATGTCCAAAGTCTCAACCCCATCATTAGCATTGTGATAACATAAATAGAAATAATAAATCTATCACAAATATCTAAACACCCTCTTAACATAAGTCTAATGATCTTTACTAGGGTTAGACATAAACCTACTCAAAATTCCCATGCTTGGGTAATATCTAGTCTAATTTAAACCATTGTATACATTAGGCTACCAAAAACACTAGTATAAGGCATGTTAGACATATCCTCAAAATCATCCAATTTAGGACACACATCTAAAGAAATATTAGTTCCAATTGCTAAAGGAATATTAACTAGTTTACAATCTTGCATAACAAACATCTACAAAATAGTATCAACATACTTTGAATTAACTAAAGATTTTTGTATACCTGGTCCCTATTGATCTTCATACTAATCTTAATGCATTTTTCAACCCCTAAGTCCTTCATATTAAATGTGCCAGAAAGCTGAGTTTTGAGCTCCCTAATCATCACCTTGTTGTTTCCAATAAACATGTCATTCACATATAAGACAATTATTAGAATTTGATCATCAATAATTTTAACATAAACATAGTGATCTTCTTCACTCCTGACAAAACCCATTTTTAGTGCAAAAGCATAAAACTTCTAATACCACATGTAGGGTGACTACTTCGAACCATAGAATGACTTTTAAACCTATAAACCAAATGTTCTTTTCCTTTCACCACAAAACCATCATGTTATCACATATAAATCTCCTCTTTAAGATCCCCATGCAAGAAAGTAGTTTTAACATCCAGGTGCTCAATTTTAAAATCACAAGTAGTAGAAATAGATAACATGAATATGATAGAAGATAGCTTAGTAACATGAGAGGAAATTTTACCAAAATCAACTCCCTCTCTCTAGAATTATCCCTTGGTCACCAATATATCCTCATACCTCTCTAATTGTCCATCTACTCTTATTTTATTTTTATACATGCCCATTTGTAACCAATGGGTTTTCTTCCCTTAGGAAAACTAATAAGATCCTAGGTGTCACATCTATCTAAGGCCATCATATCCTCCTACATGGATTGCATCCAAGACTCACTATCCTCTAAAGAGAGAGCCTCCCTAAAAGATCCTAGTTCATCATTAGTACATAAGAAAGAAAATACACAACAAAAATCTGATGGGTTATACCTATTAATAAGGTTTTGTTGTCTCATGGATTGTCTCAAGACTAGAGTAAGGGGCCATTCCTATTCTTCTACATTATCAATCTACTCATAATACTTAGAACTCTCATTTAAACACTCTTCTTCCTCTCCATCCTCTAATCCATCATTTTGCTCTTCAACATGTGCATCTTCCTACTTTTCAACCTTGGTCTCAAAATTCATTATTTTCTTTCATTCTTTTTCCTCTAGTTGTATAAGATCTCAAAGTGCTATAAAATCCTTGAAAATCACATCTCTAGAATAGATCATTTTTTGGGTTAATGGATTCTAAAGATTATATAAACTCTTATGTTCTCACCATAACCAACAAAGATGTATTTCTATGCTTTTGGATCCAATTTAGATTACTTTCCCTTAGGCACATGAACAAAAGCCTCACAACCAACTGCCCTTAAATGTTAAACATAAGGTTTCTTAGTTGCCCACACTTCATAAGGAGTTTTATCAACAAGAGGTGAATAAGGAGATCAATTTACCAAGTAACAACTAGTACTCAAACCTTCGACTAAAAGCATCAATCCAACTATGTACTACTCAACATACTTCTAGCTCTTTCCATAAAGGTTTGGTTCATTCTCTTTGCAATCCAATTTTGTTGTGGTGTGTAGGAGGTTATTCTTTGTCAAACAATATCTGCATGCTTATAGAACTCATAAAATTCCCTAGAACAATATTCACCGCCATTGTTAGAGTTCAACACCTTTATTGTACTACCTGATTGTTTCTCAACAAAATCTTTAAATTCCTTACACTTAGAGAAAACTTCAGATTTAAAACACATAAAATAAACCTAGGTGTATCTAGAGGTATCATCAATGAATGCAACATAATAGAGAGATCTTCCCATAGAGCCCACATCCACTAGACCAAATGTATTTGAATGAATTATTTCTAATAACATATTTTCTCTATAGCTTCCAATAGGAAATGAAGATCTATTATGTTTACCAAAAACACAATGTTCACAAAAATCATGTTTACCACCAAAATAATTAGAAAAATTACTAACCATATTTTTATTAATCATGGTTTGAAGACATTTTTCATGAATTTGGCACAACCATTGGTGCCACAACATACATGCATTTTATAATTTCTAGTTAAATTGGTAGAGTTACAAAATTTGGAGGCATTTAGAGTAAATAATGTCCCAACATGAGATCCTTTGGTAGCCACCTAATTTCCTCTCAGTAACCTGCAACTAGACTTATCAAATATCACACTCAATCTAGAATCATTCAACTTTGATACATAAATCAAATTTCTCACAAGTCCTAGAACACAACTGTACCTTCCTATATCAGATGTAAAAATGAACTTAGGAAACAAGCTAAAACAATATTACCCTATTTCATTCATTAACAAATGTAACCTCAAGATTGAGCAAAAGGAATGCATAAAGGAAAAGAAGCTAAACTAATTAAATACCATGCAAACCTTGATGTTTTGATATGCTCCTTGATGTTGGATTACTGATTACTCCACATTGTGACAACATAACATTACACTTCATGGAGTCTTGAAAATGGTCACCAATATATCTTCATACCTCTCTAATTGTCCATCTACAAATGGTTTCCCAAAACAATGTACAACCCAAATCATGGTTTCATGCAAAAACCCACACCCCACATGAAGAGCATCTTTCAATAATAGTATATCACAATAATGGACAACATCTTTGACTCATAATTGTTGATGGGTGTTTTGACACACTTAAAAATTGAGGTGAAATAATAGGTGTACCTCACCTCTCTTGAAAGGTAATCCATCTCCTAGATGAAGATCAACAACCCCAAAGTCTATGTAACTAGGTCTTGGTTCTGATTCAAGGGGCCTCTGTTGGTTTTACTTAAATAGCTCAATCAACAACTCTACTTAAGTGTATTTTTAGATCAATTATTTATAGATGCATGCATATGCTCATAAACTAATTCAAAACATGGATTGCATGCATATGTTATTTCAAATTTGGGATTTTAGCAATGAATTCACTACTACCAATTTTTAAGATTTTAATTTTATATCACCAACTTGCAAGTTCCAAAGTTTAAAACTAATCCTAGTCTATTCTAGTATAAAAGAAAATAAAAATGATAATAAAGGTTTTTAGAGAAAATGAGTTTGTTGCAAGGAATTAAATTTTGATTGTGCTAAAATGGAAAGTACCCAAAGAAACCAACTTTTATTGATTAGTATTACACCCAATCATTAACACAAAGTAGTGCAAACATCAAAGGAAATAACCATATTTCATGTGTAGATACCACATACAATCTTCCATAATCTCAATGTCAAATGATTCAAGTTTTCAACATTAATCACCTAGGGGTTTTCTCTAGTTCTAGACATGTATGTGAAATGTGAGGCCCGTCTTTTTTAGTTACTTTAGTTACTTTAGTTCAAACTATGTGACTATGTTGCTTTAATTATATGCTTTATGTGTGTGGACTTTTATGCTACTATGCTATGGACATTATATTTCAGACTTTATAATTTAACTCATGATTGGATGTGTCATGGAATTATTATTCATGTGTTAAAATAAATTATTGGATGAGCTAGATGCATGTATGATAGTCATTTAATAAATTATCTGATTATGTGATCATGAATGAGTTAGAATATTAATTTATTTTTGTCTATGCATTTTCATGTTGCTTCAACTATATATTCTTTGATATACTAATATTTAGAAATAAAGTGTGCACGTGGGTGGCCAAGATTATTAAGTTTCAGATATTTCCAAGAACCCATCTTGTGATACCCTGTTAGCCTAGTCTAACCCGTGGAAGGGGTGAAGACTAATTTTGTCATGTGTATTAAATAATTAATTATTTTTCCATTTTGTATTTTTATTAAAATTAAATTTGTTAATTGTGTGAGTTTAATTTTATTTTAATCAATTTATTATTTTATTATTTTGGATGAGGATAAGGGATGTGTATTAATTGTTTAAAAAAAAAGATTTGTGAGGGGAAAAGAGGGAAGTTCCTGTCTTTTTGGTTTTTTTAGTTTTTTTGGTTATTTATGGGGGAAGTTGACTTTTGGGAAATACTTTTTTGTTTAGCATGGTTTTTTAGAAGAATGGTGTGAGAAGTGTGGGAGAGAAAAGAAGATTTTAGAGAAGATTGGAAAGAATTTTTGCTTGGAAATTCGAAGAAGTGATTTTGTTATGGATTCAAGTTCAAGGATTTTTCATTCTAGGTTTTGGGCTCTCCCTAACTTGGGAAGTTGAGGTAGGACGTGGATCCTTTTAAAATTTTTGTGTTGTGTATGAATGTTGTGGATATATAAGATTTTGTTGTATGATGAATTTGTGTTTTCTATTTTTGTTGTGGGAATTGGGTTGTTTAGGGAGAGGCCCTCCCCTGAGGGGTGAGATCCTCCCAAGTGTTGGGGTGGAGAGAGGTGTGAAGCCTCTCTTGGGGAAAGTTGGTTATGAAATGTGATTGAATGGTGGATTGGGTGGTTGTTGTTGTTGGTGTTTTATGGAGATATTATGGTATTGGGAGATATAAGTGATTTGTATGTGAATGGAGGTTGTGATTTCTATGATATTGAATTTGTATGGAGGATTTTATTTTGTTCCCCAAGAGGGAGGATTATCCCCTTTCTCCCCCTTTGTGGGATCTAGTTTGGATTCCAAGTCTCGTGAGTCAACTATTTGGGGTTTGATTGTATGTGTAAATGAATTTTCTATTTTTTGTATTATATGTGGTTTCATGTATGTTTCCTGATTCTTGGAAGTCTCCTGCTCGAGGGTGGGTTTGTGTGACAAACCCTACGGTAGGGTGGAGAGAAGGTCTTCGCCATTCATTTTTGGTAGATGTATTGTAGGAAGGAAATTTGAAGTCTACATGAAGACTTAGAAGATCAAAAGATTGTATTGTGAATATTCCATGTGTAGAGATATTATGCTCTCTTCTTGCTTTGGGGCAATATGATGGATGTAATACAGATCTGGGATTGTTGGCACAATGTCATTTTGTAAAAATTTATCTTCATTTGGGTTACATAAATATCTATGCAGTTGTATTTCATTTATCTCTTGTTGTTCTTTCCATGAAAAAAAAATCTTGGTTATAAAATGGGCAAATTTGTATAAGTTGGTTTGTGTGAATCCAAAAATTAAACAAGTTATTTTTGTAATGTAGAAAAAAAGAGGGTTGATTTATTTGATGGGTGGTTTACTTAGATCCTCCTTTCACTACACACATTCAGGGACATTTAACTGAGTTGAATCACAACTTCTGCAAGATGATTCATCTACAAGTTGGTTGTCACTTGTAATGATAGGAAAATTTGGAATTGATTAATTAATGTATTGATTTTAGTCTGATTTAGCTTAAAACCCTAATTATTCAAAATCGTAAACAAATGGATGAAACCTGATAAATCCTTTTATAGAAATAGACTAAATAGAGATCAGATACATACCATATTTTGAGTTCTAGAATACGAAAAAGTCAGGGGTGAAAGAGAGGGTGCCCAAGCCCAAGGTGGCACTTTTTAGGAGGTTGGGAGCCAAATATGTTGTAGAGTGTTCCTGTTCAGGGATTCTCCATGACAGGAAACTAAGGGGTAAAAGAGCAAGGGCCCAAGCCCTTCCTGAGTTATTTCCCACATTTTTCTTTAGATCCTAATTCCTTATGCTTTGCAACTCCTCTCTGCAACCTCTATGCAAGATCCAACACTTGTCACCTGCAATCACAAGAAGAAGAGTTGGGGGTTGTGGTGTTTAGGAGCTTGCCTCAGTCAAGCCCTGGAATGGCATTCAAGCCTTCCAACACCATTGTTAGATAGAGAGTGTGTATCCTTGCAGGACAGAGGCAAAAACAATGATAAATGATTGATTGAAAGAACAAATAGATATCACCTCAGAGGTGAAACCCTCATGGAAGGATGAATCTCTTTCATGCCATGAGGAGATGGATTGATGAAGCCAAATCTGTAACAAACAAACACAATAACAACATAAGCCTACTATGTAACACAATGAAGGCCTTGAATATCCTTAACATAAGATCAAAAGTTTGCATTATCCATCTAGTTGTAAAATGAAGTCATTAATCTACTTAAATATGTATTATCGCTAAACATTCATAATTCAAATTGAATAGGCCGACAAAGGGAAACCTTTTAATAGTCATTTTGTGGTCATTTAAAATTGGGACCCCGACAAAATAGGGTAGGACAAGGGCACGTGCACCCTTGTCCAGAGACCTATTTTAGGGCTTAATTAAGATTTAGGACTCACCCCTAGGTCCCATTTGATATGGGTTTCAGGGGATTTTATTCCAGGATTCATTTTAAACATGCATGATTAACTCTTAAAGGACCCGGGAGCTAAACTTAGGAGGTAAAAGTCTTAGGGGACATTTTACAACATAACAGTTTTAATAAATTTGTATGGGTAAATTTAGTTCATTACATGATTGAAGAATCTGTATGTGTGTGTGTATATATACCTTTTTATTGCATCACTGTTGTAGAAAATGTGTATACAAAACCTGTGTGTATATATATATACCTTTTTATTTCATCATTGTTGTAGAAAACATGTGTATACTTTATATATATACATTGTATATCATTTTTATTGTTGTAAGAGTAAATTTGACAAACCGCAGCATAACAATGAAATTATTAATCAAATTATATATAATGGAATTTTGACAGTGTTAGATTTTTCTTGAGTTACAGGCCTTAAGAGGGTCGTGAGAAGTCCCATAGCCTCCCACAGGCCATGGCCTGTGGGAGCTGTGGGGACTCCCATGGCGCTCCTCACGAGAGGTCGTCAGCTTATATAGGTTGTGGTCCCTCTCATGAGGGTTGCGGCCTTCTAAAACAAACTCCCATGCTTTTAAGCTCCAAAAAAATAAAATTCATTAGTTTTAAAACATGTCATATTTATATATTTATGTGCAACGTTCAACGTATTCTCTGTTGTTGTTCAGCACTAGCATTATCTTTTTTTACAGCATATATATGTGTGTGTGTGTGTGTGTGTGCTATTATTTATGCAACATGTGTATAAATGATCTCCTGATCTTATCTTGAATTCGTTCCTGGACACACACTATAAAAATAAAAGAACAGTTATGTTATAATAAAGACATCATGGTATTTTATAGATATAAATATAAAATAAATTAGTTTATTTTTTTATTTTAAGGGATTGAATTGTTGTGTTTAAAAGACAATATGTATTATAAAAATATGAAAATCTATAAATATTAAATAGAAAAAGAAACAAAGTATGATTTTCAAGTTAGATTAAAGGATATGTAGTTTTTTTATAATAGAAAAAGAATTTGTTTATATGAAAAAAGCTTGTTTTATTAACTAATAGATTGCTTTAAAGGAATGGATTTGTATTGGATAGCTAGTTGTATTATTTCTAAATAGAAGTTAACTAGATATAAATCATCTTATTTGGAAATCAGGAATCAATGAAAAGATTTTGTTGATTTTATCACTAAAAGTATTTAGTTTTTAAATATAAATATTAAGTTGATTTGTTATTAGAAATATATGCTTTTATATTAAAGACTTGCTTTATCCAACCTTCAAATAGAGATTAATTATTAAGTAATAAATTAAATATGTTCTTATTAAGTTAAATGTAGAATTTTAATGATGCATTGAATTTATTATTACTTTTTTCAATATTATCATGTAATCTTTTATTTAAGAAAATATTTAATAGTGGGTAAATTAATTATTAATATCTTTAAAATTTTAAGTATCCTAGATAGCTGATTTTATCATGTAACTCCTTTAGACTAAGTGATATGACCTATTGAAATATCTTTCTAGGACTTGGACATTTTTTATTATTATGATATTGCAAACAAGTGAGATAACATCTACAAACTTGTTAGAGATCATGACACCTAAGTGAACTTTAGGTAAATTGTAAATTAGTTTTCAAGTTTAATTCAATTTCTTTAGAAAAAAAATATTTCTACCTTTTCTGCCCACTTATATGGTTGACATACAGGTGGGCTTGATACGGGCATGACACGAAAATTTAACTCAAAACAACATACGCATTGATTGAATTTAATAAAAGAGAATACAGGAAAAAATGAATGAAATTTAAAAATTATATTGAAATTGTACAATTTCCAAAACTTGCTTCATATTGTAGTTGCCTATTTATTGATAAAGTGGCTCCAAAGTACATCTTTGCACATCCCAACAGCTTGCATACCAAAATTAAATGATATCTACAACTATGGTCAAGATTCATTTGATCTTGTAGTTACAATTATTTGCACACTAAATTTTGTTGGGAAAAAATATCTACCCTTGAAATCTACCTACCTTTTTCATCCCATGTATACAACACATTATCACAATTTCCAATGACATTGACTTTTTGCCTCCAACTTTAGAAAGAAACCTTACATAATAAAGTAATAATTTTTTTTACTTCCCAAATTGAGCATCCACTTTGGCATTAAAATATTTATTGAGATCTTTGCAAAAGAATAAAGTTTGTGCTTCATTATTATAATCTAGGTAGAAATTGATAGTCATTTGGCTATCATTGTTTCTTATATTTTGCTCCTAAACTATTGCATTCCTCTTTATCTTCATTCTTCCACCTTTTTGGATTATCTTCTTAAAAATATTCCAATAAGCTATCAAGAGCATCGTTCACCTTGTTGAAATTAAGGGCACATGAATATTGAAAGTGAACCTTCTTGGACAAAATAGTTTTTACAATTTTCTTGGGCAATCTTTATTTTTGACAAGAGTGCTTCAAATGAGTCAAACAAAGATTTTATCTCCATCATATCATTAATCACTTCGTCCATTAGATTTTTATTTATCAATTCTACAAATTCTTCGTTCAATGGTGCTAGTAGCACTGACCTTATTGGGATTTTCAAAAAAAATTGTACATAATTGTCTTTATAAAGGCCTAGATTTTTACCAATAAAACCTCCCCTAATTTTCTTCCTCTTAAAAAAATTATTTTTACATTCCTACAAAATTTCCATCTACCACTTGGTGGCCTTTATCTACTCAAATGGAAGCTTATAGTTTCCATAAATAATTATGCCATTTGATACCAAAGTGGAGAATTTAATTTAGGTCATTCATTTCAGTAGGGGCAAATTGTCATCTTGAATTACTAGCTCCTCATAAATATTTTCCTTCAATTTAGCTAAGGCACTAATCTTGTCATTGATTTCATGGTAGCACTTGACTACTCTTTTGATCATTCTCCCTCCTTGGGCCATTAGTATATCTCGCCACACACTAGTAGCTTGTACTACTCTCCCAATTTCACTTCTCATTTGCAGTCCCTTGTTAAGTGCTTCCAAGAGGTTAGGAGCAGGTGTTGATGAATATACAAGACACCAAGGTATTGCACATAGGCAGTCAACTCACCAACTTCATATTTCAACTCCTCTTTTTTTCTAATATTTATTTATATGCCCTAAGATGGTGGAGATTGTTGTTTGCAAAGATTACTTTTCTCCTTCACTTGTTTGGCACCCAAGATTGATCTTTTGTAAATGATAGTCCCCTTCTTACATATCTCATTTTTCCTTGTTTCATAACATGGTATCTATCTCTGCAACCCATACTCCTTGGGCATCTATGGTGGTGGTAGAATTTTCTTACTCTTTTGGGCTTCATGGGTGCTTTAAACATGTCTACCATTAACTTCTAATATACAATATTATGTAACAAAGTGTAAAACTTGCAAGTGATATTCAATAAGATCAACACAATAAATAACTTCCACTCATTAGATATAATAAGCATAACATTAAGTACATCTTAAATAATATGAAAGTTTTCCAAATATATATTTGGAAATCATCAATAAAAATAACATTATTACATAATTAAGATATACAAGGGGTCAAATACTACAACCCTCATCAATAACAATGAATACAATAAGCTTTGGAAGAACCACCACAAATACAAGTGGCCATATACAACTAACACCATGAATAATATCTAAAAAACTCCAAGATTAACTCTGCAAGCTAATCCTCCAAGCTCTTATGCTCCTATTGTTGATCAAGGAAGGGATTGAACCCACCATGAGGATGTTCCTTTCCTCCCCATCCATCAGTTAAAGTGAAGAAGCACCATGCACAATTGAAAAAGTGTGGTATAACAATATACTTGTGATTATCTTATTTAGTTCATTTCTTAATTAACACATAAGCATACGCATGAAACCATATATCTAACCATTTCAAATACATGGAAATAGATTTATAAATGCACATCACACATCCTTTAATATAGATATAAATGCAAAGACATGAACAAGTCAAATATGACTCTCATTAAATACCACAAGTCTTTTTAAACCAGCAAGGTTTGACTTAGAACTATACATTCAAGACCATATACAACATCTACATGAATTGCTTTTTTACATCCCATACTATGAAAACTCTCTTCACGTGATGCTATATACATCTTACTAAAAACTTGTGCCTAAGGCAGGACTACATGCATCCTAACCTTAGTAGAATACAAGTTTTCAAACACACATGAAACAACAATTCAAATATTCAATCACACACACATAGAGAATAGAATGCAACATATAATTTAAACTTTCACAACTCAAATACACGTCATGTTGCATAAAGAAAACATACATAAAGAAAGTACATAAAGAAAACATAGAATACAAGAATTGTTGGCAAGAGACACTGTGTGGCTTCATGAGTGTTGTCATTGATGGCAACAAAGTCCA